>BJCM01000414.1:0-13883 GCA_018326385.1 Flaveria bidentis | reverse complement strand
TCATATATAGTTTTTAGTTTTATATATAAATACACACATTTTAATATGTAATTTTAATAAAAAGTTCAATTTTATATATAAATATACGTATTTGGCCGAAACTTTTAAGTTGTTGCCGGATTTTCCAAGTTTTGGCCGGATTTTTTGAAAGTCGCCGGAACCCTACCGGAATTTCACCAGATTATTGGCCGATTAAGACCGGCTAGTGTTGATTTTGACCAACGTTGACCGATTACCAATTATTGCTTCCTATTACAAGAAATTGCCAAGGTTGGATCCCGATTTTCGATTCCTCACCGAATAATCGGCACCAAGCACCGATTTTTGCAACACTGGTTAACAGTGTGCAACTTATACTTGGGTGAAGTTGAAGTTGCGCAATAGTACATATAGGCGATAAACTGTTAAAGTTATCGTTTCATTACTTGTATAAAGATATGTTCTCTGAAGTTAGAAATGGAGAATCATTATTAAGATATGATGAGAAGTCAGGAACAGTTTAGTATTGAAAGGGAATAGTATGGTTTTATTTTGTTCTTTCAGGGAATATGGCCTACTCTGCCCCTCTATCCCTTAAGTACCAGCTTTCATTGTTTTTCATATGATCTTGTTTATATCATTTACAACTAATTTGGATAGGACAGCTTTTTCATCATTTAAGTTGTACTGGACGATAGTCCTGTACCCTCTTCGGTATATGGATCTAACAAGGCACTATGCACAACCACAACCACAACCACAACCACAACCACAACCACAACCACCACCACCACCACCACAACCACAACCACAACCAATGCAAGACACACACAGATATTAAAAAATTGAACAATATTGTTAGGTATAATATTCAGTGACTGCTTACAAGGTAAATTTCAAGGTTCCATTGCACCTATTTTATATTATTATGACTTCTTTTAACTTCGTAGTTATTGTCTTTGACAGTTATTATGGCGTTTTGATGGCATACGGCAGCCTAATAGATGTAAGAATGTCTTGTCAATGCTGTTAGTATATACTTTTACTAAACAAACAAACATACCCAAAAATCTCACTTTTAGCATATACCATTCTCAAGAAAGTTAATTGGTAGGCATCACAATACTTTTCATGACCACCAAAACCTTTTAATGCAACTACCTTGAAATTTCATACCTAACATCTTTACTCTCAGTTTCTGACAGAGCAGAAACCTGCATATACAAGTATGCTTATTCGGTCACGGGTTCTATCTTTATACGGTACATCTTTTTGTCATCCTTATTTGGTTGCTTCTGCCAACTGGATACTCGGAGAGCTTGTTTCCTGTATTCCTCAAGTGAGTAGTATATTTATTTGTTGTTTCAATGTGATTTAGTTGTGTCTCTATTACTACCCGTGGCACCTTAGATCTTAGACACATTTATGATGTTATTATTTTCAGGAGATGAGTTCTGACGTTTATTCATTCTTGTTAAAAGCCTTGGTAATGGAAGACAGAGATATTTCATGTTACCCCGTACGAGTATCTGCAGCTGGTGCAATTGCTCAACTTGTTGAGGTGTGCAATTAAGATTCTTACCCTGATGTTTGTGATAATATAATGATTAATTATCTTGGGTATCATGCAGAATGACTTTTATCCACCTAAATGGTTACCGATTCTTCAAGTTGTAGTTGATAGAATTACAAGAGACAATGACGACGAGACCTCCATTATGTTTGAGCTTCTTAAAACATTGGTAGAGGCTGGTGCTGATGCTGTTGCTCCTCATATCCCACATATCATATCACTATTGGCTCAACATATTTTAAAACATATTCCTCTTATTCCTGAGTCATGGCCCCAAGTAAGCCTACTATTAACGATCCTGAAATTTTACAGTCATGGTCTCATGGAAAACTATTCAAGTAAGGATACTGATTATAGTTGCATTATAGGTGGTTGAGCGAGGTTTTGGAGCATTATCAGTTATGGCTCAGTATTGGGAAGGTTCTTTGCCTGATGATGTAACAAATAATGTTGTGGTTGCTGCTGGTCGACCCACCATCGCCAAAGCTTTTACAGATCTCCTGCAAGTGGCTTGGTTGACACCTGCTGAAAATGTTGGTTTTAAATATTTCCAGTAATACAAATTTAGAGGTGGCAAAAGGGTTGTTCGGGACGCAGGCTAAAAAAGATTGGGTTGAGATCTAAACGCTTTTTTATATATATTTTTTATATTTTATACATCATCGGTGTGTCACCTATGATTACTTTTACTTTTTTTTCAATATCTTATTCTTATTGAGTAAAATAGGTTAAGGGGTTTGAGTGACTATTAGTTCAATCCATTTCATCTGTTTCCATTTAAACTCTCTTTTCAGCTTTACAATGTAAGATGCTTTAGAGATGGAACACAGCCCAGGTTGAAAATTGCCACCACTAAATTCTATTTCCAATAGGCCTAAAGAGCAATATGCATAATATTCCTTCACTATATTGGTCATTTGATTTGTGTGCAATGTGATGTCAGAAAAGTGAGGTTCCAGAATCTCCCTCTTCGTGCTGCATAGATGATTTATCAACATTACTCACATTCATCATGTCTGATGTTAATGAAAATGATGCTGTTCAGAAGCAAATTGTCTCAAAACTTTTGCTAGTTTGGGCCGGTTTAATTTCAAATTGGCATGGTTGGGAGGAGGAAGAGGATTCATCTATATTCAATTGCATCAAAGAAGTTGCTTATCTGCACAAGAAAATATCTTTAACAAACTTCATTTGCGGTTCAACAAGTCAACACTCCATTATTGAAGGAATTTGTGGGTTTGTCAGCAATGCCTTTTCACAGTATCCATCTGTGATCTATAGAGCCTCATCTTCTGTTCACATACTCTTACATATTTTGACTTGTTCACCTGAAGAAGAACATATAATGCATGCAGTGACTGCATCTTTCACTCGGGCTGCATTTTCTTGTTTTAAAGAAAAACAATCAAGATATTCTCCTGTTTGGAAGCCATTGTTACTTGCTATATGTTCGTGTTATGTATACCATCCTGAAATTGTTGAGAAGATGTTGGAGGAGGATCAACATGAAGGCTTGAGAGTCTGGGCGGTTGCTCTTTTCTCCATTTGTTCAACCAAGTTTGAACATGGACTATCAATTGAATCTGAAATTAAGTTGACTGGTAAATTTTGTTCGTTAATATCTTCCTACAAAGCTTTAGAGGTAGTAATGTTAATTTATTTACTTATAATTTGGATGATTTGGGTTATCTTTTATGTGTAATAGGTCAACAGTTAGAAGATTTAAGCTTAAGAGGATACGAAATGCATTGGGATAGATGGAACCTACATTTGATTTTTATAGAAAAAAGTTAGATTCTTAGTTATTATTAGCCTAGATTGTACTTTATATATTTATGTGGACCAATATTGTAACATTGGACAATTGTAGTCTCTAGGTCAAATTGTTTCTTGTACTTTATATATACTTTTGATATGGATCAATGAGAATCATGGGAATTATACCTACTTTCATGGTATCAAAGCAAAACTCTGAATACCTAAAACCCTAACCTTAATCCGCCACCATCTTCCTCCTCATCCTCATCGTCTTCTGTACACGTCCCTAACCTTATTCCTATCACCCTTGAGATGGAGAACGGCCAGTACGTGTCATGGGCTAAACTCTTTCATCTCCATTGTCGCGCATTTCAAGTGTATGATCACATCCAACCTGTCGACAAAGACAAAACCAAGGCTGCTGCCTCTTCTTCTATAGCCATCGATCTAGAATTGTGGTTTCTAATCGACTCCATTGTTACTCAATAGATTTACAGCACTATCTCCAATGATCTTCTCCATACAATCCTTAAACCGAACACCACTGCGGCACAGGCATGGAAAGCTCTTGAAATCATCTTTCAAGATAATGAAAACCAACGGGTTGTGTACTTGGAACACAAATTCATCACCAACAAACTCGCCAACTTCCCTAACTGTTCTGCCTATTGCCAAGCCTTGAAGATGTTATCCGATCAACTCTCCAACATTGGGGCTCCTGTCACAAACCAACACTTAGTTCTTTAGATGATCGCCGAATAGACTAATGCTTATGAAGGCATTGCCATGATGATCTAGCAGACTATGCCCCTCCCAGAATTTTATGAGGCTCGGTCTCGTCTCATCCTTGAGGAAGCTCGTAAAGCCAACCAAGCAGCTATTGCTGCTACCTTTGATGGTGCAGCCTTCACCGCCCACACCCAACCGCGGTCACCAGCCCCCTACCCTAAGTCCACATTGACAAATTACAACACTTCTTCTCGAGGTCGCATTCACGGTGGTCGAGGTGGCCGAGGCTGTGGCCGTGGGTGCTCTTGCGGTGGTGGACCCCTCCTACCTTTTCACCCACACAACTATTCCTACCCTCATCCTTGGGGTTCTCATACCCACTGGACTCCAAACCCACCCGCACATCCTTCTTGGCCCGCCTCATTTTCTTGGACGCCACCGCCCCCATGCCCATACTTGACAACACCCTCCAAACAACCGGGATTTGGCCCCTTCCCCTCACCTTATCTGGGCATTCTCGGCCCACGTCCGCAACAACATATGCATATACTGCTTCCGAGTCCTATACACCTACTGACCTAGAACAAGCCTTTCACACCATGAATCTTACATTGCCTGATCAATATCGGTATATGGATACGGGTGCAACATCACACATGACTAACAATCCAGGTATGTTCTCTTCTTATGTTAATAAGGGTATGTTTCGGAACATAATCGTTGGCAATGGCAATTGCCTTCTAGTCCATGGCACTAGCCACCAAACCTCACCCTTACCTTTTCCCCCCTTTACGCCTAAACAACATTCTTTATGTTCCTCACATAATTAAAAATTTACTTTATGTTTGTCGGTTAACCACTGACAATAATATTTCCATTGAGTTTGACCCTTACAATTTTGTTGTGAAGGACTTGCAGACACAAATCCCACTCCTTTAATGCAATAGCACGGGGGACCTCTATCCGCTCACCTTCACGCCTTCCACTTCGCTCACATCTCCATCTGCCTTTGCTGCTATAACTCAAGACTTTTGGCATCAACGAATGGGCCACCCAGAGCTTCTATTTTACGTTCTTTACATAAACATTTATTTGTTAATTCTTCAAGTTCAAAAGTTAATTCATTTTGTGAACCATGTGTTTTGGGCAAGCATATTAAATTACCATTTAATGCTTCTTCTTTGATTACTTATGCTTCTTTTGATATTATTCATAATGATGTATGGACCTCCCTGGTCTTAAGCTCCGGTGGACACCGATATTATTTATTATTGCTTGATGACTACACAAATTTTTTATGGACATTCCTTCTTGCTCACAAATCTCAAGTCTTCCCTATTTTTCAACGGTTTCATGATCTAATTAAAACACAATTTCACAAACAAATTAAGTCTTTGCAATGTGATAATGGTAAAGAGTTTGACAATACTAAGTTTCATGAATATTGCAAACACCGAGGCATTGCCCTTTTATTTCTCCTGCTCCTACACCTCCTCTCAATATGGCAAATCCTAGCGTAAGATCCGATCTATCAACAACATCATTCGCACTCTTCTTGCTCATTCCTATGTCCCTTTTAAGTTTTGGCACCATGCACTTGCCCATTCCACCTATCTTCTTAACATACTCCCCTTTAAAATCCTATCCTTTTTGACACTCTTACTCACCGCCTTTACCATTGCTTTCCCTCCTATCACCACCTTCGAGTTTTTGGCTCCTTATGTTATCCATTGTTTCCCTCCACCACCATCCATAAACTCCAACCGCGCTCCACGCCTTGCGCCTTCTTCGGTTATCCCACTGATCACCGCGGCTACCTCTGGTATAACCTATCCACCGGCCAACTTATCGTTTCCCGCCATGTTGTCTTTGATGAACACTCTTTCCCCTTTAAACACATCAAACCACAACCCCTGCCTTTTCCCATCACTTCCTTCGATCCACACCCATCTATTTAATTTTCTAGCACTCCTCCCGAACTCCACTCCACACCTTCTTCCCCAACCTCCCCCTTACCTGACATAACACCGTCTGCTCCCAAACCACCCACACCACCTCCAGCCCCTACACAAACCCCATCCGCTGCCCCCTCATACACCTACACCTACTCCCGTCGGCCTAAAGTTGCCGCTCCTTCCACACAACAACCAACCCCTAGTACCTATATCTCACAGTCTCCATCTTCCCCTACGATTCTCACTGCCACGACCACCACCCACCCTACTCGCACTATGCTCACCCGTAGTATGTCGGGCATTTCTGAACACAAACAACACCTCAATCTACACACCGCCACTTCTCCCCCTATCACCCCTTTACCATGCAACCCTACTACCACACATAACAACCCGTATTGGAAGTGTGCCATGCATGATGAGTTCTGTGCTCTTATCGATAATAAGACGTGGGAATTGGTACCTCAACATCCTCATATGAATATTGTCCGTAGTATGTGGCTTTTTCGCCACACGACTCGATCTGATGGTCCATTGGAAAGATATAAGGCTCGGATAGTTTGTGGTGGTTGATCTCAGCAGGTTGGTATTGATTGAGGGGAAACTTTTAGCCTGGTAGTTAAACTTGCTACCATTTGCACGGTTCTTACCATTGCAGTTTCACATGCATGGGAAATCCATCAACTCGATGTCAAAAAATACGTTTCTCCATGGCCATTTGAATGAAACAGTTTACATGCACCAACCATTAAGGTTTTGAGACCCTCAATTCGTGGACCATGTTTGCCTGTTAAAACGCTCTCTTTATGGTCTCAAACAAGCCCCCCGGGCATGGTATCAAAGATTTGCCAACTACGCCTTTAAGATTGGCATCACCAACAGTCGATGCGATCACTCCTTGTTCGTTTACCGTGGTGGCAAGGACACGGCGTATCTCTTATTATATGTAGATGACATCTTGTTGGTCACTTCCTCCCCCGAGCTCTGTCGGCATTTTCTAACCCTACTGGCTAAGGAATTCGCAATGAAGGATCTCGGCCGCCTCAGCTTTTTCCTTGGTATTGCTGTTGAAACACAACCAAATGGGGTTCTATTTTTATCTCAGAAACAATATGCCACAGAGATCATTCATCGCGCGGGTCTTGACAAGTGCAAACCTTGCCCGAACTAGCTGGTGCTCTTCAATATCTTTCCTTCACCCGGCCAAACATAAGCTATGCGGTTCAATAGGTTTGCATGCACATGCACGCTTCTCGGACGACCTATTTCACCGCCCTAAAACGCATCTTGATGTACATTCGTGGAACGTCTGATTATACCTCGAATAGATAGTACTTCTCTTGTCTCGTACACCGATGCGGATTGGGCAGGTTGTCCGGACACCAGGCTATCCACATCTGGATATTATGTGTACATGGGTACTAACCTACTCTCCTGGTCCTCCAAGCGTCAGTCCACCATTTCACGTTCCAACGCCGATGCCGAATACCGTGTAGTGGCTAATGTTGTATCTAGAAACATGTTGGCTTTGCAATCTATTATGTGAACTCCATCATCCACCCACAAAGGTGACCCTCGTTTATTGTGACAACATCAGTGCCGTTTACCTTTCTACGAACCCGGTACAACATTAACGAACGAAGGATATTGAGATCGACATACACTTCATGAGAAGGTCGCTCGTGGCCAAGTTCGGGTTCTTCACATCTTCTCATGCTTTAAGATGGCCCGCATCTTCACCATGGGTTTACCACACATTCTATATGAGGATTTCCGTTCCAGTCTCAACATTCATCCACCTCCCGTTTCGACTACGGGGGTGTATTAACATAGATTGTACTCTATATATTTATGCGGACCAATATTGTAACATTGGACAATTGTAGTTTAGGTCAAATTGTTCCCTGTACTCTATATATACTTTTGATATGGATCAATGAGAATCACGGGAATTATACCTACTTTCAGTTATGGTAAACAATTTTCGTAACCATATTTAGCATCCTTATTATTTATGACTCATAAAACTAATGAATGTCTCTTGCTAATGCTAAACTGCAACTCATTAACATGCTATAGTGGGAATTTTCTCCCATTTTGAGGTCTTGAATCTACAAAACTTTTACACTGATTTTGCCACTTATAATTTGTTTTTATACTGGTTTTGAGTGTTCTCCTGATCAAACAAATAATTTCGGTTATGGTTGACAATCTTACCAGTAATGACATTAGCAAAATTATTGACCGGGCTGCTCATGAGGAACCAAAGTAGGGAGGAGGGATTGTTGTGGGAGTGCTTGGCTGCTGTGATGGAAGCATCTGTGCGGTTGAAAGAACTGCAAGAAGAGGGCCAAGATATTGATGAAATTGATTATGAGAATGCCAGTGATGATGACACTGAGGGAGATGATGAGGTTTGACTAATTTCTCACTCTCATAGACCTTATATAGTTTACTTTTGCAATTTTGTCAACAACTCATGTATTGTTCTAGCATCATTTTCTAGTTGTTGGATGGCTATTATTTGAGCTATTAGGATAAGATGGATGGGTCTGGAGGGTTTTGGAGCCTGGTTCATGTTGGATTTATCTGCTAAAACTTATTATCTGTTTTATATTTTCAATATAATGAATGCTTTACTTTACAATAATGGGTGGCCTGGTTCAGGTTGGATTTATCTGCTAGTTTTTTCAAATTTTATTTTCTAATTAAAGAATGTGTTATGATAATTAAAATAGTATTATTATAATAAGATATCAGATATATCAATTTAGGAGGGTTGTATGCAATAGTGTTAAGATTGGATTTTTGTTGATTTCAAACGCATTCTGTGTTTAACTAATTTTTTTGTAGAACCATCTAAAGATAAAAGACAACCCAAATTTACCCATCCATAAGTAATTGGTCGAAAATGCCACCTCTAGCTATTGCCCATTATAAGTAAACAAATTTGCAAATATAGTGGAGCCACCAATTTCTTATTAGGAAATGTGATATCTGGTAGACGATAAGATAAGGGAATATACGCTTACCCAAGTGTAGATGATTTGCAATAATAGTCTAACATTTATGTGTTTTTGGGAGAGGGTAAAATGTTATGTCATTTCATTCATTCATTCTCTTTATTAGATTTCGGATGATGATGATGACGACGATGATGATGTACATGAAGAAACCGAAGAAGAGTTTCTGGAAAGGTGTGCACAAGCAGCCATTGACTTGGAAAATGGGACTGGGGTGGAAGAAGTGGCCGAGGAAGATCTAGAGCAAGAAATAGAATTAGGTAATCATCAAAACCACCTTTTGCCCTTCAATCATATCAACATCATTTGCTTCCTGGAATCCATTATGTCTCTTTGTGCTTGTTACCAAACACGAGCAGACGAGCTTATTAATCAGATTTTGGTTTATGTCTCTGCAGGAGAGTTGGATGAAATTGATGCACTAAACATTGTGCAGTCCTTAATAGAAAGGCATCACATATTACTTCTACAAGGACCAAAGTTGCCACAACAACTTGTTTCAAGCTTTGTAGATGCCTTCCCTGAGAGCGCTGTCTTCTTTAAGCAATATCCAGTGTAGGAAGATCTACAATGGCTGGTGATAGTTATTATATACTTCTTTTGTTTCTTATATCAGTTTTCTTTTGTTTCTTATACCATTTTTGTATAAAACCTGAAAAAAGATTGAGTAAATGTTCTTGAAGTGGGTGTGGTGTGGAATATGACGCTCGTTTTGTGATTTATGTGACTGGTCTTTATTATAGAAAGATAAATTACCATGATCCCAGCTTTGACTTGAGCCCTTACACTGTCTTGAGTCTTGACTCCTAACATGGACTAGAGAGGATGTGTGTAATTGGTTGCTTGGATTGAAAGAAACATATTAATGAAGTGCTGGTAACTTTTCACATGTTTGGTTTGTTCATGATGTATGTTACTCCTTGTCATTATAATGGTTGTGTTGCTTTCATTATTTAAAATTGTTTGCCTCTTGATAACTTGTTAGGTTATTTAATCAGTTTTGGCCACATTTTGTCATAGGTCCATAGCGCATTGCCATAAATGTTAAGAGTGCACTCCTTTGAGTAGTTACAGCTTTCCACTTCATGTCTCCCCAAATGTAGAAGTATTAGCTCATGTTAGATCATCTCATCCACTTGTGATCTACCCCAATCAGCGTCATTGAAGACTTGTAACTTATGTTTGTCTTGTCTTGTTAGAGAGTAAACCTATTCCTAGGCCTGTTATCATTCAAAACCGAGGAACTTTAGGCTAGTGTTTGATTGTCTATGCTTTGCTCTTATTTTTAATTAGACCTTGTTTTGGAAGAGTGCAGTCATGCACTATCTTTATCAGCTGGATTACCTCGGGCAACTTTACACAAACTTTCGCACCAGAAGTATTTCTCTACTCTCGGGCTTGGCTTCTAGTACTTGTTGAATCCGCATTGTGAGTTTTTCTGATTTAAATTTAGCAAACATATTTACTATGTTATGACTAACAATTATCTGTATATCAACTATTATCTTGTCCAGGTAGTTATATCTTGGTGCTTCTTATGATTTAGTCGTATTGTAAGGTTAGTGTGTGAGAAAGTAGGAGTTATCATGATGATTTCTTGAGAATTATTTTGTGGAAGAGGGGTGTGAGCAAGGGGAGATATGAAATGGGCATGTGCGTTTTGCTTCATGGAATGTAGTACTCAGTAGTAAGTTGTCAGAGATGTTAAATTTTCTTAGAAGACACTGGCGTGTCTTAATGAAACTAGGTGAAAGGGTCAAACATGAGGTGAGTATAATGGTTACAAATGTTGGACCTAGATGTTCGAATAGCAACATATGACAACTATGCTAACAGAGATAATCCTAAAGGTTATTCAACAAAGACTACTAATGAATGTGTTTAAAAGGATTTAAACACATTAAAAGGAAAGGTGTTGTAGACATTATTATTTAGAGAAATAGTTATCTTAATGAATCTTATTAAAATTAATTGTTGGAATAAATTACTATGTTTATCCCTCAGGGTTGTT
Organism: Flaveria bidentis; assembly: GCA_018326385.1. Taxonomy (NCBI): domain Eukaryota; kingdom Viridiplantae; phylum Streptophyta; class Magnoliopsida; order Asterales; family Asteraceae; genus Flaveria; species Flaveria bidentis. The sequence continues at coordinate 2,855 of BJCM01000414.1, read as the reverse complement.
AAAATAACCCTTTTCATCCAAAAGTTTAAAAACAACCATTTTAGTCCAATAGTTTTCATCAAGTAACAAGTTTTATCCATTATGTAAGTCGGTAGAATTGGTAAATATTTGCTTGCCCATTCATGAGATAAAACCTTCTATATGTAATGCAATTACAATGGTATTTACCAAAAATACAAAGTGCTAGGGCTGACTATTCTATACAAGGTTGGGCTGGAACCCATAGCAATACTATGCTAATCTACCCCCGTAGTTTGAATGAGAGGTTGTTGAACCTTTAGACTGTTTCGAAAATCATCAAATAAAAGTCTCGGAAGCCCTTTTGTGAATATATTAGCGATCTGGTATTAAGAAGGTACATGGGGAACTTTGATTTGATCATGTTGCACTTTCTCACGAACAAAGTGAATATCTGTTTCTATGTGCTTGGTGCGTTGATTTTGAACAAAATTGTTCGAGAGATATTGCGCTGACATTGTCACAATATAACATGGAAGCATGAGATGGAAGATGATGAAGTTCTAAGAGCAGTTTGCGGATCCAACATATTTGAAGACAACATTACCCCACAATATTCAGCTTTAGCATTGTAACAACCAACTCCTAGGGTCTAACTTTAACCTTAATTTAATCTGACATTATTTTATTTATTTTATTTTTAATATTATTCTCTTCCTTCCATGTTGATTGATTGCATGCTTAATTGCCTTAGAAGATTTCATTAGGATTTGCCTTAATTTAGAAATTATTAAGCGATTTTAGAAAATACAAAATGGCTAAACTACCCTAACAACTATACATATGAATACTTGTCCAAACACGAAATGATAATCGGCATTTGTAATATTCACCCGCATCTGTTAATGCGGATGTGTGGTCTTTGTCCGCATCTCTTCTGTTGTGTATCCGCATTTCTTTCGTTGTGTTCCGCATTTAGTGTTTCATTCGCATTGACTAATGCGGATGAACAAATTTTCGGCCGCATTTGTCATGCTCATCCACATTGATTAATGTGGAAAACCGACAATCGTCTTTTTCTCCTATTGTCTTCACCCGCATTACATCTTGGACTTGTGACTTCTTTCAACCTGAACAACCTCTTAAATCGGTATATACACACACACACATTATACACCCTTAAAATTTTATAAAACTAGAACTACCATCTTCATACTACACTATAAATTACATTACATAATAAATTAAATATAAGAAAAACCATTCCCACCACTCTTTTTGGCTGCCCCCTAACTACCGATCCTCATTTCCCCTTGAAACCCACAAAATCCACTTCCACACATTATCTCCCTCTCTTCCCCGTACATGCAACTAGGGCTGCAAATAAATCGAACGAACATGAACAAGGCCTTGTTGTGTTTGTTCGTTAAGAAATAAACTTGTTTATGAACTGTTCACGAACACTTACCGAACGAGATTTCTTGTTTGTGTTTGTTCATTAAGCATAATGAACATGTTCATGAATTGTTCACGAACACTTACCGAACGCAAATAAACACAAACAAAATCAAACGAACACAAACAACTGTCCGTGAACATATCGAACACAAAATCAATCAAAAATAAATAAGTAGTTAATATAAATATAAAAAAATAATTGATATAATAGTTATAAAATAACCGACAAAAAAATTAAGAATATAAACGAACACCTTAACGAACATAAACGAACACATTATCGAACGTTCACGAACGAACATTAACGAACATAAACGAACACATTATCGAACGTTCACGAACATAAATGAACGAACGCGGTTTGTGTTCATGTTCGTTCGTTTAACTTAACGAAGGGACTTTTTTTGTTCATGTTCGTTCATTTACTAAACGAATGAACATAAACGAACTTCCCGCCGAACAGTTCACGAACTGTTTGCTGAACGTTCAGTTTGTTTGCAGCTCTACATGCAACAACTCCCATTCTCTCCTCCCTCTATCTCTTTATTTCTCACAAATTTAGCTTCAAACAATCAACTTCTGCATTTCTTCACTACTTCAACCCAAGTGTTTGAAGATTAGCATCACCACAACATCAATCAAGTGCAAAACAAGCTAGAAATTGAGTTTTCATGTAAGATTCTTGCAAGAAAAAGGTGTTCCAACTCAAGTTCGTGAACCAATTGCTCCCACACTCTTCAAATCATCCCAATAACATAAACCATCTAGACTGTAAGCATCAATAAACCCGAATAAAGCTATATCTTGAGTTTTTCCTCCCTTCTACAAAATCTTACTCCTTTTGTTCAAAAACAGAAGCTTGCGGCAACACCTACTGCATTTTGGGAACTCATGACTACACACATGTTATCTTTTAAGAATGAACATGGACTCGGGGTTGGTGCACCTGAAGTCACTCTAAAAACCCTCTTTTTCATGGGTTTTAGCACCAAAGACCCAACTGTTTTGATAACCCTTCAACCCATGTTAAAGTCTGCTAAAAATATTTAATAAACATCATAATAACCTGGATTAAAATTTACAAAAAGGTTTAGTGACGTTTATACTCAAACGATGTCGATTACACATGTGTAAATGGTGTACAGGACCCTTTAAAAACAACCAAGAAGATATCTATATAAGAATCTGTTAGGATCTGGTATTTGAACAAAACACCAACTGATTAACGTGTTAAACCAAACCAAATAGTGCGGAATCCTATTTGATTGGCGATCCAATCAGTGAGAACACACGTAGAAACAATAACGTATTGAATCTAACGTCAAGAATCGATTAGGAATCGATCTACAGCGTTCTATGAACTTGGAGTACGAACTTAGAGGCTTCTGGGCGGCTAGGGTACGTCTGGAGTCGAAGTGGATTCAATGCTTACGTTTTTC
>BJCM01000413.1:0-12959 GCA_018326385.1 Flaveria bidentis | reverse complement strand
AAAAAAAAAAAAAAAATGGGGGGGGGGGGGGAATGTTAGACCATAATTCTTGCTATCATAAGTATTATTATTATTATTATTATTATGTATTATTATTGTATAGCATAAGTTAGTCGGTTAAGGTGTAGTAATGTTACTTGCACTCCAAGAAACGTAAGGGTATAAATACCCATGTAAACATTCATTTGTTAGTGATGCATCTCTAGATTTCATAGAATTCTCTCTCAAACAAACAGACCCCTGGGATCTTCAATATATAATATAAATTTTCATTACATGGTATATAAAGTTGTCCATTTTAAAACAATGAATATCTTTTTACTTCTTATGTTGGAATGATTTTTATGCATTGTAAAACGACAATGCAAATCACTCATGGTCAGCAGCGCAATAAAAGAAGTGTTAACTCGCAGTCACCCATCAACATCCACCCCATCAGTGTGCATTTGGTAGGAACTAAGAGTTTTATGGTTATACCACTACTCTCTTGTGTCATGTATAATGCAATCCTTTTACCAACATTTTGATTTGATTCGTTGTGTACACACATATGTCCATATGTTTATGTGCATGTATTTGTGTGTGTATATATATCCGTGTCTTTCTGTGTAGCTGACTAGAGGCATATGCGTATAGTATTTTATGGGTACTTAATTAGCAGATATTTGTTACTAGCTTGATTGTGATCTATGTAAGGTTTGTCTCAAATTGGCTGCCAAGCACATCAACTAATTGTTTGTTGTGCCTCCGCGACATTAGCCTCATGCGTCTACCTCCATTTGTCCAGCTTGCATAGGCTGATAAGAACCGGTAGTTCAATGGTAATACTCTTTATGTGAAAAAAAACATACATGTGTTGTCTGTATATGTAGTTGTTCGCCGGGAGCCACTATAATGATTTGCGTGTTAAGGGTTGTCTGGCTTCTGTGTTATGTGTTTTTAGTACCTCTTTTTTGTTTTCTTGTACAGCGTGAATGCGTAATTGTGTTTAAATGCTGCACTTTTTATTTTATTTTTGGGCAATAAATGAACATGTCACTTCAAATTGATTTATTTCTATAATTGCTGCCCCACCTATGGTACCTACCTTCAACTTTCCAATATGCATGGGGGCGGCTAGTTGAACAAATGGTCACAAAGTGTGGTCACATGCTTTTCGAATGTTGCATAAAAACTGCAATTGTTGTTCAACCCAAGTGTCCAAGCTGTAGGCACAAGGTCAACCACCAGCAACCCAACAGGATCTACTTTCGGGAGGTGTATGATCTTTTCATGATATTTACGCCACAAAATTCGTGATATGTTTTTGCATGTAACATGATCCAGTTATTTGTTGCTTGCAATGGTATTTGCGGATTTGATGGTGGTTTTAGGATATTGAGAACGCTAAGTCCTTCATTGATTATGGTGGTATTGAGTGAGATATATCATTGACAAGATGCTGCTGCTGCTGGTGATGATGATGATGTTATTATATAATCACCTATAGCTTTTGGACAGACCCATTTACTCTCCTACACTAAAGATTAACCTTTTTTTCAATCTATATTAACTATTCAGATTATTAAGCTGCATCTATCTTTTGTCAGGCTAGTAAATCTCAAACAACTCATGGAACAACTCCACTGATTGATTTGGAATCTGTTAAATTCTATAATTTCAGATTCATTTAGATCAATAGTAGTATAAATAGTCAAGTGAGGGGTTCATGTGAAAGGCTTATTTATATAGTGCTAATTATGTGAATATTTATGTTCTTTATTTCAATCGATGGTAATCTTTTGGTGATTATGACTTTAAGTTTAGAAATACATTAGTAATGTGGACTTGAATATTCACCTTGTTTTGTCAATGGAATGTGGTAGATCGATATAATTAACTCAGTTTATAATAAAGTTGTTTCCTTTTAGACAAATAAATTGTTTAGGTATTCTTAACTTATAAATGATCTCACATATCTGTGCCTTAATCTTCTAGTAGGTTTTCTAGTTCTTATAGAAAAAATATAGGTTACAAGATGAGATTGTGTGCATAGAATCGAGAAGTATACCGTCAACAATTTTTATCTGTGAACTCTTTTTGAATGATATATTTTATAGAAATTAACTTTCATTACATGGTATATTAAGTTTTCCATTTTAAAACAATGAATTTCTTTTATACTTCTTGTGTTGCAATGATTTTTATGCATTGTAAAATGACAGTGCAAATATTTGAAGGTCACCGGCGTAATAAAAGAAGTGTTGACTCGCGGCCACCAGTCAACATCCATGGTGAAGTCCAATATCAAAGCATCAAGTGCAGCTCAAGTTCTCATGGTTGAAGACTCACACATGAGAGTAATAATTAACTGCCTTTATTTATGGTCATGTTATTTAGTATTTTAATTTCTGCATGTTTTCTTTATCTAATTAAAGTAGTGGGTGGTTGTTCCACTATGTGTTAGTGGATAGTGGTAGTAGATAGTTTCCTAAATCCTAATATGTAAACCTCCATGTTTCTAGTTTTTCATTCTTATTGAATGCAGAAGAACAAGCCACACTTGGCAAGTTCAGTGTGTGTGTAATTTGTGTGTGTGTTAGCATTGTTGAAGGCTGTTGTGTACTCTGTACCGAACTCATCAATCCAGGCCATCAATGTGCATTTGGTTGGAACCAGGAGTTCTATGGTAATACCACTACTCTCTAGTGTCATGCATAATGCAATCCTTTACCAACATTTTGATTTGATGTGTTGTCCGTAGTCCGTACACACATATGTCCATAACTTTATGTGTATGTATGTGTGTGTATATACATATATTCGTGTCTTTATGTGTAGCTGAGCAGAGGCACATGCATATAGTATTTTACGGGTATTTAGTTAGCAGCTATTTATTACTAGCTTGACTGTGATCTATGTAAGGTTTTGTCTTAAATTTTGGCTGCAATGCACATAAACTGAAATTGGTTGCTGCACCTCCACCACATCCACTTCATGCGTCTACTTCCATCCACCCAACTTGGATGGGACTGATAGGAACCAGTAGTTCAATGGTAATACTCTTTATGTCAAAACAAACATATATGTGTTGTCTGTGTATGTAGCTGTTTGCAGGGAGTCACTATAATGATTCTAAAGATTAACCTTTTTTTAATCTGTATTAACTGTTCGGATTATTAAGTTGCATCTGTGTTTTGTCAGGCTAGTAACTCTTGAACAACTCATGGTACGACTCCACCTGATTGATTCGGAATCTGGTAAACTCTAAAATTTCAGTTTTGTTTAGATCAATAGTACGTAGGAGAATACTCAAATGAGGGTTTCATCTGCAAGGCTTATTTATATAGTGTTCATTATGTGATTATTTCTGTTCTTTGTTTAAATCAATGGTAATCTTTTGGAGATTATGACTTTAAATATAGAAATACATTAGTAAGGTCGCCTTGAATATTTGTCTTGTTTTGTTGTGGAAGACATAATGGCTGAATTCATATTAAAATTGTCTCCTCATAGACAAATAACAGGTTTAGATGTTTAATTTAGTTATAAATGATCTCACACATCTGCACCGTAATCTTTAGTAGTTTTTTTATAGAAGGAATATAGGTTATAATATGTGCACAGGAAGAGAAGTAGACAGTCAACAATCTTTATCTGTAAATCGAGTTTTAAGATAATTATGATTGAAATTGACTTTCTTACATGGTATATAAAGTTGTACATTTTAAAAGAATGAATATCGTTTTTACTTTTTATGTTGCAATGTTTCTTTTATGATTTGTAAAACAGCTGGATAGTCATCAGCAATAAAAAAGGAGTTGACTCGCAGCCACCAGTCAACATCCACACCATCTATGTGCATTTGGTAGGAGTTAAGAGTTCTATGGTAAAACCACTACTCTCTGGTGTCATGCATAATGCAATCCTTTTACCAACATTTTGATTTGATGCGTTGTCCATAGTCCGTACGCACATATGTCCATATGTTTGTTTATGTGCATGTGTGTGTGTATATATACATATATCCGTGTCCTTATGGGTAGCTGACTAGAGAGACATGCATGTAGTATTTTACGGGTATTTAGTTAGCAGCTATTTATTGCTAGCTTGACTGTGATCTATGTAAGGTTTTGTCTTAAATTTGGCTGCGACACACATACACTGAAATTGGTTGCAGCACCTCCGCCACATCCACCTCATGCATCGAATGGAACTAGTAGGAACCAGTAGTTCAATGGTAATATTCTTTATTCAAAACAAACATATATGTGTTATTTGTGTATGTAGCTGTTTGTAGGGAGTCACTATAATGATTGGCGCATAAAGGGTTGTCTTGCTTGTGTCTTACATGTTTTTAGTAATTAGTACCTCTTTATTGTTTTTTTGTCGCGGCGTGATTGTGTATAAATGCTGCACCTTTTATTTTATTTTTGGGCCATAAATGAACGCGTCAAGTCAAATTGATTTATTTCTATAATTGCAGCCAAAGCCTTTTGCACTGCCGCCGCCACCTTCGCTACCTACCTTCAACTGTCCAATTTGCATGGGGCCGTTGGTTGAACAATTGTCTCAAAATGTGGTCACATGTTTTGCGAAGGTTGCATAAAACTGCAATTGCTGTTCAGACCAAGTGTCCAATCTGTATGCGCAAGGTCACCACCAGGGACTCAACAGGTTCTACTTTCCTGCTTGCAATTAAACTTGAGGTGTGTAGACCTGATTCTTTATTCAATCAATATCAAAATTACAATTAAGCTTAAAATGACCCTGACATACAATGTTCAGCTACATAACGTGAGGGATAGGATAAAAGAACACCATAACTTCTTCAAACATAGTATTATTTGAAACTTTTGAGCCTTTAAAGGTAAACACATTTATTGACCTTTCATTTTATTAAAAAGCAAGTTACCAATATATATATATTATCAACTTACCACGTACGTTACTATATACACGCGATTTGATAATGCTCTTGAAATCTTTATGTTGTTTGACAATCTGGAGATCTGGTGTTGGTCCCTGGTGTTTTTGCAATACCATTACCATGGTTTTATTAAACTTGGTTTAGTTTAAGAAAGTGATCACTCGCTTTGCAAATTTGTTCTATTTGTGTACATAATAACCAAATCTGAGTCAAATAAAATACAAGTCTCCTACGATTTTAAAAGAAGTGGCTGCAAATCAGATGTCAAACTTAAAGATTCAGCCTACTTAAAAATACTCGGCTATGCACATGCTGAAATAGGTATTTCCTAATGCATGGTTTAGGAGATTGTGGTTAATCCAGGTTGGAAGCGGTTCAAGGAAATCTAAACAGCATGTTCTATTGAATAATCTTATCTTACTTTACTTTTTAGCTGATTTATGAACTCATTATGTAGCATGAAGGCAATATATCTGCCCATATGACTTGCAGCTTTCTACTGTTGGAACCTGTTGAACTAAAATGGTTGGGACTTTTGAAACTTACTGAGTTATTGTTAACATGCATGGCTGTATGTTTTCTTTGTTGCTGTAGTTTAGTAGTTTTTGTGTTATAGCATGTTATTGATCAACATGTGATGATCATTTCATGTTAACCGCGATTAATGTCAAGGTTGTATGATGTTTTCATGATAATTTACGCCACAAGTTTCACGATATGTTTTTACATGTAATGTGGTCTGTTATCTAATTTTTGCAATTGTATTTTGCGGATTTGATGGTGGTTTTAGGATATTTGAGAACACTAAGTCCATAGTTATTTATGGCGGCATCAAGTGATACACCAATCCTGATATGCAATCTTGTGATTTTTTGACCATTCGTATGAAAATTTGCATGCAAAATCAGTTGTTTCTTAACTCGAGGCGTGGAAATACCAACTTAAGATATGATGTATATAGCTACAACTTGTAAAAGTTAAGTATTGTAGAGCATCAACAAGATTACACTCCTTAAAAGTTTTTAAAGAACAATTGATATTAAAAGAGTTTAGCTAGCCTTATTTTAATAGAAAATGTGATTACTTGTAGAGTACAATATTGATTAAATGTACATTTTTATAAGATGGAATTTATTAAACGATTTTACATTTTAAAAAGTTAAAATCTTATGCGCCAGTTCATTAAATTAGAGTTTTTAGTTATATTGGTATTGCGTCGCAAATGTGTAAGAATTACCTAACACAGGTTTTTTCATTAGAAATCATAGTAAGAAATTTAGCCTCTTTTTAGTAGTTTCCGACAATATCTTTAATAAAATTTGTGTCGTTATTATGTCGATGAATTTAAAATGGTTGTTTTGCCATGATCAGCCGCGGCCATTGATGTCATCTGTTGATAAATTCATTGATCGCCTCTTGGTAAATTCTTTACCATCGGGCTATCATCGACGAATTACCAATGGCTATCATTTTTCATGCAGGTAATGCAACGTATCCGTTTGTATTTTAAATTCCTGTATGCTTATATAAGGAAAAGTCAATATAGACGGGGTGATAAAATGATCAGTACATTATTTTAAATTTAACTAAATGCATTAATTTCTATTCATTAAAACTAACATTCTAATATCCCGATTATTATATTAGCTACATAATATTCTATAAGATGCGGGTGATAGTGAATTATAGTTTTTATCGAAAGATAATGAGTACTAAAATATGCGATATTAATTCTAATGTAAACACAAAAATGTAACAAAAGTTTAACGATATATATCAAAAGATTTCATCATATAAAAATATTAGCTGGAATTCAAAGTCAAAAGGCTTTAATTTCATCAAAGTATAGAAATATAAGTACTTATTTCTTTTCCAATAATTAATTTCTGGGCTTTAAATGCATTACTTTTTACATATAAAATTAATTCAAAATCACACCATATGTTAGAGGTTTACAGCATCAGAATCTTGAAATGAAAAACGAAAAGCACAAAGAAGTTAACATAAATATCATATCCCATATGATGTTCTATCTTTTAACTTGTGAGGTTTCATGTGTTATTAATATTATAAATAAAATGATTTAGGTTAGGACCAGATTAATGAGTGAGTGAGATTCCGTTAAAAAAGTAGCAAAGGGCAATTAATGCAGTGTTGTTTTTATTACATTTTACAACTCATTTCAAATAATAAATAAAATGCTAAAAAACAAAACAATATAAAAACACTTTAATGCTTTTTTCTTCACATAGCTAAAATGATCAAAATATATCAAAACTTAATGCAAACTTTTCAACAAAAATCAACCTAAACAAAACTAAATAAGATGTAATGTTGTATAAAACATTTCAATAATAATATTACCTTAATGAAAAAAAAAACATCAGAGGGCAGTAAAGTGTACTTATTTCAAAAGCCACTTTCTCCGCGGGAAAGATGGTGTTTGTTTAAGATCCACGTGTCAACTGAAACCCGAGTACACGTGTATGACCTCTTATACACGACCCGACCCGACCCGTTTAGGATTTTAGTCTATTTAACCCCCTTCAATTTCTTCATTTCTTCACCACCCCTTGTGCAATGAGTTGTGTTTTCTCAACTCATTCAATCTCATAATCTTCAAATCGCTTTCAGTTGTTGATGATCGGAGAATCGGTGTTCTTCAGGTTGAATTTCGATTCACTTCTGTTTATTTTCAGCAGATTTTCAATCATCACTTGATCAATCAATTTGTGGCTTTTTCAGTTGTGTTTTTTTTACGTCAATTTACTTCATTTAGTGATGTGTATGCGTGTTTAACTTGCTTACTTAGGGTTTATCGTTTTGCTGCAAATCGTACGTTGTTTGATCAAAATTCAGCTTTTTTAAGTACAAATGTTGCAAAATCAACATCCTTATCATCCGAATCTTCTGATAATTGTCTACATTTTACAGATTCAAATTCTCAACTTAGTTATCATTGTTAATCTGTTAAATCAAGTGAAGTTTTTTGTTAAATTGTTGTTGATTTTAGCGATCGTGTTTATAAGTTGGGTTTTGTATACATGTGTAGCATAGTTTTAAGATTGACCTACTTACGAGGTTGATTAGTAGGATCTGATACTAAATAGCAAGGGTTTGTGTATTTTTGGGTGGATGATCGATCAAATCATAGTAAAAGAACATCGGATTTAAGGTTTTGATTTGTGAACATATAGAGGTTTTTCGCTGTTTCGCAGTTTTGATCCCTCTTTTGTTAATTCTGTGGATCTGAATTCTGATGAGTGGTGTATGATAATTGTATATGTATGGCTAAATTTCATTTACTTTTAGATCCTTCAGTTTAATTACTTTGTTTTTATCACAATTGAAAAACTCTGTGTTGAATCTGTCTTAGATTGATAAACCTATTGAAAGTACACAAAAGTTTTGTGATTTAGATATGTAGTTGCACTATGATTGTTCACTTTTATAACCTTACATTCGTTTTGTTCGGTCTGAGCGAATCTTGTATTTAACAATTTTGTCTCCATTTATATATTATTAGTTAATGATACTTAATACATATATAGGTTTTCTTATGATGATGAGAATGGCTTTCTCTTTTTTACGACGATAGATAGGTTCTTCACTCTTATATTGTAGATTTTCGATTTTTCATGTGAATCATCGATCATGAATCATGTATGAGCGTGACATATTTTTTTTATCCTTTAAACGTGTATAGGTTGCTAGTAAAAGGTTTCTTTACGTTGTTTTAGATTTAAATCTAGTTCTCTGATTCTTTAATTACGACCGTGCATGTCTACAAATGACAATTCTAGATTACATTTGTTGTAGATCGAGTAATTATAGAGGTCTAAATAGATTCTTCCATAAGTAGAAAGTTTTTGTGAAGTTCAAATTTATTCCTAGTCATGTTAGCTTAATTTTAAACGAAACTAAGTATGTTAAGTGAATCTATATGGAGTTCGAATAGTACAATGTGAATGCCACCATATATGTTGCTAGAATTTATACTAATCTTGATATACATATATTCGTTTTGTTTGGTCTATGCTAATCTTGTATTTAACAATTTCGTCTTGAATTATACATGCTTAGTTAATGATCCTTAATACATATATAGGTTTTCTTATGATGATGAGAATGACTTTCTCTTTTATAATGACGATAGATAGGTTCTTCACTCTTATATTGTAGATTTTTCTTTTTTTATGTGAATTGTCGATCATGAATCATGTATGAGCGTGACTCATGTTTTATCCTTTTGAAGTGTATAGGTTGCTAGTAAAAGGCTTCTTTATGTTGTTTTAGATTTAAATCTAGTTCTTTGATTCTTAAATTACGACCATGCATGTCTACAAATGGCAATTCTAGATCTGCCATGATTATATTTTTTGATAGATCGAGTAAATATATAGGTTTAAATAGATTCTTCTTTTAAGTAGAAAGTTTTTGTGAAGTTTTAATGTATTCCTAGTCATGTTAGTTGAGTTTTAAACAAAACTAAGTACGTTTAAGTGAATCTATATGGAGTTTGAATACTACAATGTGAATGTCACCATATATGTTGTAAGAATTTATACTAATCTTGATATACATTGTAATTACTATGAAGTTTCTTACTTCTGATTGCTCTTACTACAATGTGAATGTCACTAGACAAAATGAGCTCGCGGAGGCAAACTACGAAAAATTTGAATGTGGAACGGGGTCACCGCGTAATTTCTTTGGGTCAGAGCAGTCATGGTGGCCAACCAGACAATCAAGAGCTTTCGTTTTTCTCAGGTCCATGTGAGCTGCGTCTTGGTCCACCACGATCTCTGCCACCTAGTCAAACAAATTTCGAGGTTTGTATGATGATGTTATCATATTAACACCACAACCTTTCAACAATTACATTCTGTATTATAGCTAAAAAGACGATGCTTTACATTTTTATTAAGTATTTAGACAATTAAGGTGCGCTTGTATTATTTCAGGTTGGCAGCTCTAGTGGAGCTCAGAATACTCAGTTTATTGGTTCAGGGCCAGGTAAACAAAAACACTCAATAATATTCTTTACTTTGACAACCACATGATCGTCTTGCATATTCACTGAGGTCATTAGTGGCACAAATGCACAAATGAGGGTCTCATCGAACTATAAGAGGACTCTTTGTAGTATAATCTGCGAATATTCTTGTTCTCTTTACTTATTCCATGTATATAACCTGTGAATATTTATGGTAACAGTAGGCATAAATGAAATTAAATACGTACATTGGTCAGTTAATGGCCTATAAACAGCCCTAATTAGACGACCTTAATTAAAAATACTTAAGTAGTTGGAATACACAATCAAAGTACAAAAAGCGGAGGGTAGTTTAGTGTAGTTATTCCAAAATTAGTTTTTTCGCGGGGAAAAGAGCTTATGTTTGCAGAGTCACGTGTCAATTGAGGCTTGAGTATTTATACCTTTTAAACACCTCCCCAGCCCCATCATAGGATTTTATCGTATCAGGCCTTTTTCTATTTCTTCATTTATAACCTCCTGTGTAAAGAATTATTATTTTTTATATAGCTTTCAGTTTTTCATAATTGGAGATTTGCTGTAGCTAAGGTTACTTGTTTTTTAGTGTGTTATTGTATTTCACTTTTTTGCTGTGAAATGTGACTTGAATTGTACATTGTTAAATCACAAAGCAAATTAAGAAAAAGCTATTTTATCTGAATTGATTTGAAAATCTGAAAACTTTAATTTAAATGATCTTTTTCAAGATACGCTCTTCAATCTTATGTTGTAAATTCTTCCCTTTTGTAGTCGGATCGTGGAATATGCCTATTTGATAGTAATCTCTATGCAATTTTGCATGTTAAGGTTTTGAAACTAGTATTGTAGAGTAGTATTGATATGAAAATGTTGTGTTAGATGTAAATCTAGTTATTAGATTCTTAAATTACGAACGTGCATTACATTTGATAGTTCTGGGCCTTCCATTATTTTATTTTTATATCACACAAACTATGATGTGATGTAATGTTGCAGTGTTCAAATGTATTTCTAGTCATGTTACATGAATTTTAACAGAATCTCAACAGATGTAAGGGGGCATTATTTGGATTTCTTATACTGTTTGGATGTCAAGACATACATTGTATTCTATACTTTTTTTGGACTAAAGTTGTGTTATTAAGCTATACCTTATCATGATAAGTTTCTTATTATTGATTACTTGTTTTTGTGATGCTTTTGGGTTTGGAACCAGTTTGTCCAGTTCATTCACAACTCCAAAGATACCTGTCTATGCATGATCAGACGGATCCATTTGAGCTACGTTTAGATCTCCCAGGATCTCCGCCACATGGTCCAAGAACAACTGAGGCTTCAGATGATACGGATGATCTGATCATATTATCACCTACAGCTTATCAACAGGTACATTCTGTGTTATACACTAAAAAAGGCGATTTTATTATTTATTATTTTAGCTTTTAGCAAGTGTTTAGATTATTAAATGCACTTGTATTATGCCAGGCTATTAGCTCTAGAGGAACTCGAACTTCTCCAGTTATTGATTTGGAATCTGGTAAACACACACTTATACTATTCTCTATTTTAATAGCTACATGATCTTCATGAATATTCATTGAGGTCGTTAGTAGCATGAAAACTCAATTGAGGGTTCATAGAACTTTAAGAGGCATTTTTGTTGTATAGAATCTACGAATATTTAATTTCTCTTTTTTTATTCTTTATATATTCATTGGGTTTTTTATAGAGTGATCATCGTAAGTGGCTTCCATCTTGTACTGAATCTATGATTATTTATGTTCTCTTACTTTCTATGGCAATATTTTGGGTCTTAAGAAAATGACTTTAGATAAATCTGTGTAGTGTGTTCTTGTTCATTTAGTGTGTTCTGTTTATGGGTCGTGACAAACAAAATAACAGAATTTGGGTATTGATTATTGAAACTGTCTGCTTTTAAACTTGTATGTGGTTTCTACACAAGTTTTTTCTACTTTACATGATACCTATATCTTCCACTTAAAGTTCTAGTGGATTTAAGTTCTTTTACAAAATATGTAATCATTTATAGGGCTATGAGCTTTGCGTGGTTAAGACGTTAAATAGATTTTCATTTATCTTGGCTAGGAACTGTTATCTATGACCCTAAATGTTTCTGTATGAAGATATAGTAGTTCACTTCTTCACAAATAATAGGTGGTTATTTACGACATACATATGTTGTCTTTTTATTTGGTTTTGAGATGTACTTTTTAGATTATGAACCTTAGAAATACTTAGATAAGTTAAAAGAATGTATAATGAATACTTATTAATTATAGATGATATATACAGTTAAATTCAAACAATAAATTAATACAAAGATAATCTTATAATAGCATATATAGCCTCAAAAGTTGGAGGTTTCGAGGTCAAGGTGGTGTGCCTTTATGAACATGTAAAAGCTTTTCTTTTCTTCTTACTTGGTATTTATATGTGAACATGTATATATGTTATAGCATTCGTATTTTAGATCTTTTTTGTGTTACAATTAATCTTAGCTGATTTGTAAAATAGCAGAGGAAATATCTCGAAGCAACCAGAGAAGACGCCTTAACCTTGACCCTCAATCATCCTATGTGAATTACGAGGGAACTAGCAATACCATGGTATATGATGCAATCCTTTTTCTTCTGATATGTTACACATATGTTTATTTATATTCATGTAAATGTACATATGTATATGTATACATTTGTATACATATACATAGATACACATGTATATATGTGTGCATGCATGATTAACTTTTCGACTGTTTTTGGTGTTTACCTTTTCTCTTTCGGGCAAGCAATGAACATATCAATTAAAACTGGTTTCTTTCTATAGCTGCATGTAGAGCATGTTGTACTTCCATTTCCATCTGCACCTCCGCTACAATTGCCATCGCCTACACCACCATCGCCATCACCTCCCCTACAACTGCCATCACCTACACCACCATCGCCATCACCTCCACCACCACCACCATCGCCGCCATCACCGCCACC
Organism: Flaveria bidentis; assembly: GCA_018326385.1. Taxonomy (NCBI): domain Eukaryota; kingdom Viridiplantae; phylum Streptophyta; class Magnoliopsida; order Asterales; family Asteraceae; genus Flaveria; species Flaveria bidentis. The sequence continues at coordinate 28 of BJCM01000413.1, read as the reverse complement.
ACCACCACCGCCACCACCACCACCACCA
>BJCM01000412.1:0-12982 GCA_018326385.1 Flaveria bidentis | reverse complement strand
CACCACCACCACCGCCACCAGATCCGCTTCAACCGCCGTCGCCACCGCCTCCGACACTCCGACAACCCCATCAACACCACCTCCAAACCAAATGATCTACGATCGCGTCGCCGAACAAGTCAAATCGAAGCTCAAACGCCTCGAAAACCCCGACCCTAGGTTCCTCAAACACAACTCTCCGTACCCAACCCTAACCGACCACACATCCATCCTCACATACCCCGAGACTCGAGTCACCACTCTCCCCAACGGCCTCCGAGTCGCCACCGAGTCGAACCTCGCGTCGCAAACGGCCACCGTTGGAGTGTGGATCGACGCGGGGTCGCGGTTCGAGACGGAGGAGACCAACGGTGTGGCGCACTTTCTCGAGCATATGATATTCAAAGGGACGGATAAGAGGTCCGTGAGACAGTTGGAGGAGGAGATTGAGAATATGGGGGGGCATTTGAATGCGTATACTTCGAGGGAGCAGACGACTTATTATGCGAAAGTGATGAGAGAAGATGTGCCTAAGGCGCTTGATGTTCTGTCAGATATATTGCAGAATTCGACGTTTGAGGAGAGGCAGATTAACCGTGAGCGGGGTGTGATTCTTCGTGAGATGGAAGAGGTATGTGTGTTTTCACTGATATTCGTTAGTTCATGTTGGTTTCCAGATTTGAGTTGAATCAGCATAGGTATTGTTTTATACTACAATGATGTATGCATTACATATTTACATGTGTTCGGTGTAGGATTCTCGAGTACAATTACGCCTATTATGTTTTATTATCAGGATTGAAGATAGGTTTTTTGGTGGTGTTAAAACCAATGATGTGTCTTATGAGGTGGAAACAGTAAGGGTGTTATAGATTTCAGACAAGAGAGGATCACCGTGTGGTTTTTATCACACAAAATAAGCATAGATAGTGATTACATGTAATGATAGTATAGCTGGAGTATCGTAGGGGCAGAGGGAATTTCCAGTGTATGTTAATTACGTATTTACGTATTGATGGAACTGTATCTAAAGAGGTTTTAAATATGAAGTTACATACTTTATACCATATTTCCCATGATGATCTTTGGGCAAGAGTTTACTTGAGTGAGTGAGTAACATTATACCTTAGAATAGGTGGCATTATGGTTTGCGCTATGCTGCAACTAAGCTGGGAATACATCTGTATATAAGATGATTAATTTTGGAATCTTAGTTACCTGGTCAGTTTTACTTGTAAGATATTTGAAGTATATTTTTGTCATCTCCACACTAGTCACTCCTCAAGATGTAAACGAAAGGTGGAACCATTATTATGAAATTATGAGCTGTGCCTAGGCTCCTGTAAGGAACACAGGGTGACCTGCTGAGAGAGGTGGCAATGAGGTGAGTTCCTCGGCCTAGGCGTGGCAAGGCGATTGGTTGGCCCTGTCTAGGCGTCAAAAGTGGACTGATGAAAAGAAATTGGGGATGCTAACATGTGCAGCTGCTCCAGGGAGTTAGGAAATGATGAGAGTTCTTCCTTTCTGGGAGCAGCATATCTTCTCTTTCTTATCATCTACACATCGGCAGTTGTTCTCTTTTAGTATAAAGAGGACATCCCATAAGGTTTCTTATGGTTTTTTATTTTAAATACTAATTGAGCTCTTTTTTTCTTTTGAGGTTTTTTCCTTTTCTTAAATTTGTGGGTTATAAATCCAATCACTGTTAAATTTGGTAGAATTATTTAATACACAACCAGTTAATATTAGGAGTTTTCTGATTGGATGTTGTTAAATTGTTTTTCGAATTTTTGATACTAGTTAGAATGTTAGATGATTTAAGTTTCTTATTGTATTAGGTTTTTCTTATATACTTGGGTTAGCATTACTTTTCTATGCCTTGTATATATGTTTCTAATTTTTCTGCTTTCCTTCTCTCGGTTGTGCCTTTTTTTGCATTTCGTGCTTAGGCAAGACGAGCTCTTTGCCCCTTGAGCCTTTGACTACCTAGTTACAAACCGCATGATGGTTTCGATATGATCCAAGTAGTATTGCATGATACTAGATGTCCAAGGTTTAGTTCTGAGAGTTGTGCTAATGTCATTGCCGAATGCTTTCACATCAATATAACAATATTGACTGCATGAAGTGATTGAATTTTTTTACCTGGTGTCTTTCTATGTGGTTAGTTCTTTAGTTTAACATTTAACCTTTTGCGTTTTTGATCCCTCCTTATGCATAAATTGTCATATATGGCATGTTGCTTTTGAATGAATTTGCCTGATCAATGTGTAGTTTGTTATACACACTTATAAATTTGGTATTACTCAGCCGTTAATCGCTTGGAAGAGTTGGTAAATCACTAAAAAACATGAAGGTTATTTTGGCCTTCAAGCAATTACATCTCAAGTTCTCAACTTTTTTTATATATGTTTTGAGGATAAGGGTGATCAGTTTTTGGATTTATAGTCCATATAATGATTTGCAACAATGTTTGATTTGCTATAGTATAGTCTTTTGGTAGTTGTCTTACTAAATGTTTCTTATTATTCTTGCAATGTTGGTTTCAGGTGGGAGCACAGACTGAGGAAGTAATTTTTGATCATTTGCATGCTACTGCCTTCCAATACACTCCCCTCGGTAGGACCATTCTTGGACCTGCTCATAACATCCAGAAGATAACTAAAAAAGATATTCAAGACTACATTTCAACCCACTATGCAGCCCACAGAATGGTACTCTACTTGTATATCAATGCAATTCATGGTCACATTTTTCTAATCCCTATCTTAGTTACTAATATCGTATATTGTAAATAATGTAACTTTTTTTTCCATCCTTTTATCTTTAACAGGTAATTTCAGCTTCTGGAGCTGTTAAGCATGAGGATGTTGTAGAGCAGGTGAAGAAGATGTTCACCAAACTATCTGCCAATCCTATAACTACATCGCAGTTGGTAGAAAAGGAGCCTGCAATATTCACTGGTTCGGAGGTGTGTAATAGTTTACCCAGGATTGATTTTTTCACACATGAACAAGCATTATTTTCCTGTATTAATTAATTGTTGACAAAACTTTGAAATAATCAGGTTCGTATGAGGGACGATGATGCGCCTCTTGCTCAGTTTGCTGTTGCCTTCAATGGAGCATCTTGGACAGATCCAGATTCTATAGCTTTAATGGTCATACAAGCTATGCTTGGATCATGGAACAAAACTGTTGGTGGTGGCAAACATATGGGGTTAGTACTTTCTTTTTTCTTGGTTGGAAAATCCGAACAATATGCAATTGTAAGAAATTATGGCTCATATTGCTTTGCCTTTGCTTCATTACCTTTGAATGCCCTTATCAGTTTAGTGTTCTGGGGTTGTGTGTGCTTTGATTGATTTCAATCAGAAGCTGAACAATGATTTAATTTGTTCAGACTTTGCTTATTTCTCAGCTTCTAACTTGCGTATAGAATTTTGATATTGTTATTATCCCAATTCCCACATATATATCTGACTTTGGTCTTATATCATTCTTTGGAAACTATTACAGCTCTCAGCTTGCTCAGCAGGTGGGGATTAGTGAACTTGCTGAGAGCATGATGGCTTTCAACACCAACTATAAGGACACTGGACTATTTGGTGTCTATGCTGTTGCTAAGGTGAGTTCAAGTTTATAGTTTAATTAGATCACTAATATTTATTTTTTGGGTGCTATTATTGTTATATATACAGTTCATCAAAGATTAAGTTTCAGATTATTGATTACCTGCTTAATGCTTTTTGTTCAAAATGCAGCCGGATTGCTTGGATGATTTGTCTTTTGCAATAATGCAAGAGATAAGCAAACTATGTTACCGAGTCAATGATGATGATGTTATTCGTGCTCAAAATCAGGTACTTCTGTTATTCCATGTCTTCATGGTATATTATTAGTTTTTCCAATTCTTGCCTTTAAATACACATTTTTTAAAATTTCATAAATATTCATTCAAGTTTTGTTTTTACCTCTTAACTGTTGAATGACATGTGCAGTTGCAACCAAATAATTGCTGTCACATTATCACATATTCACATAGTTTATTGTAATTTGGATTCTGACTAGGTAGATATTGGTAGCTTAAACACCTAGGAGCAATATTTCTCTTAAAACTTTATTTAATAGCAATTGTCAACCATTTGCAGCTTAAATCTTCATTGCTTCTCCACATAGATGGAACCAGCCCTACTGCCGAAGACATTGGACGACAGGTACACCAGATCCATAATATTATATAACATTAAACCTTTCTAGTATTATGCTACTTTTACGTTTGTTTTATTGGTTTATTGCTTGCTGCCTTGCATGTCATTGAAATTCAATATCATATTTTTAAACCTTTTTGACCCAGGTTGTTTTTTGTTTTCTCCATCAACATGTTCTATTTCTAATCACCGAAGTGGAAATTATTTGTTTGGCATTTATTTTATGTATGCATGCAATTACAGAATAGATATTATCATTATAATACTCTCTACATATGACTTGGTGTAAATATACAAAATGAGGCTGTAAGTATCATATTATATAGATGGAAGAGCAGCTTTTAAATATTTTTAAATTTTCTTATATAATTGTTTTTATTTGCAGTTGATTACATATGGGCGTAGAATCCCATTTGCTGAATTATTTGCCAGAATCGATGCAGTCAATGCCGCTACCATCAAACGTGTAGCTAACAGATTTATATTCGACCAGGTAATACCTCTTTCTGCACGCCTTTTACGCATGGTAATAAAATATAGTTCCATATTTTTTGGCTCAGTTTTAGAATGCTCGTGCTTTACTAACCGATGGTAGTTTTTATTAATTTTCTATTTGTAAGTTGATAAAAACTCGAACAACACATACTTGGTAGAAATATATGATTACTAGAAGAATATTATCAAGATTAAGAAAGGAGACTTGTACGGTTCATTGCCTGCTAAATAGTGGTACTTTACGAAAAAGTTGCTTTTGTAGGAATCATACCTAAGGGGTCAAACGAATTGAAAGTCACCCAAGTCTTTTAATTATATATAATTTCTTAAATTGTTCTAATTGAAGAATTTAGGTTATTATGAAAAAAATTTGTTGTTTGTGAGACTTGACTCGTTTAATATCCTACAGTTTTTAAAGAGTAGATAAACCGTGTTTGGAGGTCAACACAAACCCATACTAAAAAAAACCTGTTTCAAACCGCACTTGTATTGACCCATTGCTCGCCTCAGCCCCCAGTCATCTTGCCAAATTTAACCTGTTTCATGTTTTCTGACTCAAAGTTGGATTATTAACTTAAATAATAAGATTTATTTAATTATTTATTTTTATTTTGGGGATTGCAGGACATAGCAATTGCAGCAGCTGGGCCTGTGAAACTATTGCCGGACTACAACTGGTTCCGTCGTCGCACTTACATGCTCCGTTACTAGACGCTTGTTTTACTTTCTTTTTATTTATACGTTGTCGTCTATTTTTGCACCATAAATCTCCCAGAATATGAGTGTCTGGTTGTATGGTTAAGACGTAAATTTATGATTTCTTCTGAACTAAAATAAAATTCCAGGCTTTTTGGTTTTGCCTTTGTACAACTTGAACATCAGTTTCTACAACCATATGTTAACTGTATTATGATTTTCATTTTATGCTACCTATGCTTTTAGAAAATTACAAAACAAACCATATGGGTTAGTTGGGCCGGTTGATTGTGGTGGTCCTACGGTTTGGTGGTTCAAGTCTTGTTGGTCTAGTTTAAGTGGTTAGTTTCAAGTTTCAAACTGTAAAATACCTTCAAAACCGAACAATATACCATTCAAACTAGCTGATTGTTTTGCCTATGATGGGTTAGTTGGTTTCATTGGTCGACTGATGTTTTGAATTTTCTAGTCTTGTATAAAAAAACGCGTATATGGTACACAAGCAAAACAAAAATCAAACAATATACTTTTCAACCCATTTAAACCAGTAACTTGCTTTGGTTTAAATGGTTTGGTAGGTTTTGTTCAACGGTTTACAGACTCTTTAAATTAGTTTAGTGTAAGGTAATGATATTATATAATTTTTTGGTTGTGTATAAAAATTTCCATATATAGTATACAAACAAATCTCATATAGTAACGGTATCTCTTACGTTCTCTGGGTGCTTCTTTGTAAAGGCGCGACCAGCAGATGGTAATATCTTGTTCTTCTAACCCGCAGTCAAGAAATTCTTGAACCAAACAGCCGAGTCCTTCGCGTATCTTTTGAGCTTGTCGTTATAATCAACAAAATACAACCCAAATCGCGAACTGAAACCGGCAGCCCATTCCCAGTTATCCAACAAAGACCATGCAAAATAGCCCTTCACATTGCATCCATCCTCTCTGTTTACAAGTACCATGAAGCATTGATAGTTGTACTGTACAAGCATTTAAAGCTTTTTCAAAGCAAGAGATCTAAATGAGCTTACTTTATTGCAGCTAGCAAGTTTGTGAGATAGTCATTGTAGTATTTGACCCTCTTTTCATCTTTTAATGCATTTTTGAGAGAGGTAAATGGGCTGTTTGGGTCATCCATCCCTGTGGTAACAAAGACATACAAGTAAAAGTAACCATGGTTTGCATGTTGTACTCTCTGCTGAAATGGTAGTACATATAGCGGAAAATTACCATTTTCAGTGATGATCACTAGAGGATTCCCATATCTGTTCTTGACATAATTTAATAAACTTCTAAACCCTGTTGGCACTATGTATAACCATATTGAATTTGCCTACAATATAGAAATAAATAATTAGTAACAAGTCAGCCAATATCATGTAAAGAGATCACATACCCGGTCACCGATGGCTTTCCTGTTCTTCCATGCTGAAAAAATGCCAAAAAAACGTATTTGTTACTTGTATCAATGACGAAAAACCTAGATTTTTTTAAGTAATTACGTGTATATATTTGAGTTGTGTAGTCGAATTCAACAATACATACACGTATGGTATAAAAAGATAACTAAAATGACATACGAAGAGTTATGGAGCCTGAATCCGCAACAGAATCGTTGAGCAAAGCACCAATGATTCTTGTTGAGTTATGCCACGCGTACCATGTCGTGTAATGATTTATACCAACAAAGTCAATCGAGCCCTTGAGAAGAGCCGATTCAAGTTTAGAAAATCTTGGCAACCGGTCTCCTACTCTTGTCCTCATTGAGCTCGGGTAGTCTCCAAACATTACAGGATCGAGAAACCATCCCAACTGGAAATCTTGTGCCCGTTGGGTCGCCTCAATATCCTCGGTTTTGTTTGTACCGGGCACGTACCACATGACATCAAACGCGATCCCTACGCGCCCATTCTGCTTTGCCTGACCAACGTAACATGTTAATTTAAAGAAAAAAAAGGAATTGATGATCATCAAATAACAAATTATGTTTTTGATTACGGATATAGACGGATGGAACCAATGACGAATCAAAAACCTTAGTTTACAAATTTTGACCTTAGTTCTGGAGTTTCTGAATAAACTGTTTGAGTTTACCTTGTACTTTCTTTTGTAGATGTCCAAGGCGGCTGCATGTGAGAGAAGAACATTATGACCAACAATGTAAGGTTCGGTAGCCGAGTTTCCAGCCCGACAAAACAACCGAAGAAGTATCGAGCAACGGCCTGGTGCCTGAAGCCCGACATCATAACCTTGTACTGTTAAAATATGAGGTTCATTAAACGTCATCCAGTTCTTCACCCGATCACCAAACTTCTGAAAACATGTCTCGGCATATGTTGCAAAATCATTTCTGTGATATAATAACATACAAAATAACATTATAAGTTTAAATTTAGTTAAAAATATATAATGTTATGAAAGAAGAAAATAAATATTTACATAATTCTAGTGTCGAGCCATCCATTGTATCTGTCTTGTAAAGCTTGAGGTAGGTCCCAATGGTAGAGGGTCACGTATGGTTCAATCCCTATGGTTTAATTTACATAGAAAATAGTATTTTAAATTAGAAAGAGTGTAATTTTGTATTTTTAAACTTCTAATATAAGAAACTAGCTATAGTAAATATTAATATAATAAAATCTGTTATTTATATAATAATATTTTAAGATATAATACGACTGAAATTATATATGAGAAATGATTAATAAATTTAAAAAATTGTTTTTAAATGATTTCTTAATTAGAAATAACATTAATAAATAGATCTTTTTTCTAATTTATTAAATTTGTAAATTTGTTAAATAATATTATTAGTAATTAAGGTAATTATTTAATAGAAGAGTGTGATTTTAACAAGTGCATCTCAAGATATTTTTTTATTAAAGTAATAAGATTAGTAAGAGTTGAGTATGGGCGTTTCTGTTTGCTTATGGGTCAAAACCAAATCTATAAGTAATGTTTTGGATTTTAACTTTTTTAATAACTAAACAATTTGGCCATCTGAGTTGATTCAAGTTTCGCTCAATGTAGGTCAATTCAAGTTTATTACAGCTAATAAATTCAATCAATCTTTAAAATAAAAATTGTACAAACTTTTCGGACTTTAAAATATTGCTTACAAAAAAGTATATTTTGTCTTTTGATAATGCTTCAGTTTAGTTATGTATAAACATATCAATATAACCAAACCATAAAACTTGATGACATGTTAAACAATAATTAAATCATCGGTTTTTTAATTAGTTCTATTATTTAGCAATATTTTTTTTGATAATTCGTTCAAATAAACACATACCGTGGGCTAATAGAGAATTAATAAGGGCGTTGTAATGATCAATTCCAGCTTGGTTTATTTGACCACTTCCATCTGAGATATAAAAACATCAAGAAAATTGGCTTTTTTTAACTATATAAAAACGGAGAGAGAGAGATAGATAATCTTACCTTATTTGTACGTTTTTGTCGATATTACATAATTTTTATCTAAGTAATCATTAAATATGTGAAATTATTTCAAGCATCTTGATTTGATTTAGCTCCTATTTTACATAAAGACAAATGTTTATACATAATCTTACCTTACATTATATGTAGAAAGTTGTTTACCATGATTTTAACAATAATCTTAATGCCACAAAACAATAGCTTTAACGGTTGCTCAAAGATCTGTTTTATTATATGTTATTTGCATGATCATAAATGAATTGAAATAAACAAAACTGACCAATTTTTTTTAATCTTTTTCTTTAGTTCACACATGAAATTTTTATCACATATCTACTTTTTCATATCCAATTATTATGTATCTTTAATCTGCTTTATTCTTTTAGAAAGTTGGCCGCATCTATACATTTCAATACATTACTTTCATACGCGAAGAACAAGTAGACGTGTGAAACTATTTTGCGTACCTCGTGACTTCATATAGATATATAATTTGTCCGATTCAAGAGATTTTAATGAAAATATTTTATACAATAAAAGTAACTTTGATATAAAAAGTTGAAATTGCTTACTTGGGAATATTCTTGGCCATGAGATTGAAAATCTATAGGCATCCATGCCCATATCCTTCATCAACTTTATGTCACCCTGCATTTCAACCATCAAAACATATAATTTTCTTAAAACAAACAAAATAAACATAAAAATCAAATAAATAATATTTACACGAGAAGAAAGGTTACTTGCCTCATACAAGTGATATTGATTGACTGCAACATCAGCATTACTGAAATCAGTTATTTTACCTGCAGGATTATGAGGTCAAAATAGTAATTTTACTATTGACTGTTCGAATGCGGGTGATCCATAGGAGAATTCTACGTAAAGGATGTTTGGGATTGCTTATTAAATGATATTAAAGTTGCTTATGTGTTTTATTTAATTTGAAAAGCAATAATCAATTCAGGTCAAACATGTTGCGATCAAAATGAGTTTGGATCAAAAGAGCTGTTTTGAAAAACTATCAGTTTGGTTCCGGTCAAAGCAAATGCTGAAAAACATAGGTTTTGCCTTGAAATTGGCTGTTTAACTGTTTTTATAATCCCAAACATCTCTAAATGTCAAAATCCCTTAATTCATAAAGATGTTAACTTCGATCCGGCCTAAATATGATCGTTACACGATTTTATTTTTAAGAAAAATGACATGAATATTTATTTTCTTTTGATGCTTATATTGGATAACATTGAAAAATTACCAAATGTGTGAGCAAATTTGTCCCAGATAGAAGGACCCCTTCCATCTTCCTTCACTGCTCCTTCATACTGCAAGTGATTACACAAAACCATAATAAAAAGGAACAAATCATATCAGCAACCAATGCTTAATATTAATGATGTATCATGTATATATGTTAACAAGAGTAAAATGATGAAAATAATCAATTTTTAGGTATATTAATACTTTAGTGTTTTTTTTTCAGAACAACTTCTAATATATTGTTATTAATCACCTATACTTGTATCTTGTAGGATTTAAATCAGTGATGTTTTTAATATAAAAAAATACATCTTACCACCAGAATGTCCTCTTAAAAACTTGACTGTAGTGTTAACATCACACAAGTTTTTAGGTCTATAGCCATAATTTCTTACCCTCTTTTATTATACATTAATTTGTTGAGTAACCACTTTTCTTTTAAAAGTATCTACTTCTCGAGTTTTATTTTCTTAAAAAGTGAGTCATGTTTGTACATTACAAAACATTTATAGGGATAAGCAAATATAAGATGAAGACACTAACGAATAATTATTGTGGAAAGTTAGAGTTAATCATAGAATACTTATAATGCTTTCGGAAGAAATCATGTCAGCTTCGGAAGAAGAGTTTTGGCTTCGGAAGAAGTGGTAGTTACTCTTCGGAAGTAGAAAGGTTAAGCTTTGGAAGTTGTCTTATACTTCGGAAGTAAAGTTTATCCTCGGAAGTTATATTTATAAACATAAAGGGGTTAAACTGTAAATAGTTTGTTATTTTCTGTTAGGGCTGATTTGTGTATATATGGATCAGTTTTCTTTAGATTTAGATAGCTTAAAAATTGTTCTATTCTTTTGTATCTTTCATAGTAATTTTTCAATAACAGTTGAATCATTTGAAGTAGTGGATTTGTTCTTCATTTTTCGTTCTTTCTTTATTGAAGAATCAAAGATGGTATCCACAAAGTTCGATCTTGAAAAGTTCGATGGAAAGAATGATTTCGGGTTATGGCATGTCAAGATGTGAGCGCTACTTTTACACCAGGGTTTGGTGGGAGCACTCGCAGGGCATGAAAATTTGTCGACGGATTTGACAGAGAAAGAAAAGCGAGAGATCATGGAGAAGGCGCACAGTGCAATAATCCTATCCTTGGGAGACCGGGTTCTTCGAGAAGTATCAAAGGAAGACTCGGCTGCCGGAATTTGGGCAAAACTTGAAAGTCTGTACATGACGAAGTCATTGGCGAATAGACTATACCTGAAGAAACGGTTGTATACGTTTCACATGGCGGCTAATAAGACCCTGGAAGATCATACAAACGAGTTTAACAAACTTATCTTGGATCTTGAGAACATTGATACGAAATTGGAAGATGAAGATCAAGCCATCATCTTCTTGACTTCATTACCAAAGTCGTATGAACACTTTGTTGATATATTGATGTATGGTCGAGAGACATTATCAATGGAAGAGGTTCTTGTAGCCATGAACTCAAAGGATTTGAAGAAAAGGAGTGATGTACAAGAAGATTCAAGTGATGGGTTGTTAGTGTGCGGGAGATCATAACAAAGGTTCACAAAAGGCAAGGGTCAAGCTAGATCAAGATCTAGAACTAAATGAAGGTGCTATGTGTGTAATTCAAAAAAGCATCATAAGAAAGTCTGTCCAGAGAGGAGGAAGAAAGGAACTGAGTTAAGTACGATAAAAATGAAAAATAGCCATGTATCAGAGGGTTCTATGGATGGCTATGATAGCTCTGATGTTCTCAATGTGTCTTGTGATGAAGACTTGGGTGAATGGATACTTGATTCTGGGTGTTCTTTTCATATGACTCTTATCAAAGAGTTCTTTAAGGAGTTGAAGATGGAAGATCTTGGTGAAGTAAAGCTTGGGGATGATCGCCCTTGTAAAATTCTAGGGTTAGGTACTATCACATTCAAGTTACATAATGGTACTGAGGTTGATATTAGTGATATCAGATATATTCCTAGTTTGAAAAGGAATTTGTTATCACTAGGGACTTTTGAGAAGTCAGGCTATTATGTTGGATTGAAAGATGGTAAGGCTAAAATTGTTAAGGGTTCCTTGGTATTGTTAACTGGTAGTAGAAGGAGTAACAATACATATAGACTAGAGGGATCTACAGTGCATGGAGGTGCATGTATGGCAATTACTAAGAATGATAGCTCATTGGTGTGGCATAAGAGATTTTGTCATCTTAGTGAAGAAGGTCTCATTGAGTTGAGAAAACAAGGCATCATTAGTGAGTTTAAGGTGAATGATGTTGGATTCTGTGAGACATGTGTTTTAGGTAAAAGTAAAAGGGTTCAGTTCAAAACTAGTAAACACATTTCTACTAATGTGTTAGACTATGTTCATTCCAAATTATGGGGGCCTGCCAGAACTAGTACTCTAGGTGGAGCTAGTTATTTTCTGTCTATTATAGATGATTACTCACGAAGAGTTTGGGTGTATGTTCTTAAGCAGAAGAATGAAGCGTTTAAGAAGTTTGTGGAGTGGAAGACTCTAGTGGAAACTCAAAGTGAGAGGAAGGTTGTAGAGAATATATGAAGAGGCTGATGCAACCCAAACATCCAAAGTCTTTCTGCATGCATGCTACACAAGTACTGAAGAAAAATGCTTCGGAAGTTTCACACATGCAACAGAATACTCTAAGTGTGAAATCTTCCGAAGCCAAGACCAATATCTTCTGAAGCCAAAGATGAAGTCTTCCGAAGCTTCAGAGACAAAGTCTTCCGAAGCCTCAACTCTTGAAGACAGATTTCTTCCGAAGACTTTTAGTAACATACTTTATCTGATGTACTTTTCCATAAAGCTGGACCCCTTTCCGCTGCAACTCTGTAAAGTCACCAACTTACATGAGTTAGTGAAAAGGTCCATGCT
>BJCM01000411.1:0-17630 GCA_018326385.1 Flaveria bidentis | reverse complement strand
CGAACTCGATATTTATATAAAAATTTACACTACCGGACCAAAAATTTACAATATCGGGCTAAAATTTAGCACTACGGACGAAAAAATAGAGCCCCCCGACCCCTTAAAAGCTTCGCCCCTGGCTCACGAGACAACCTAGAGCAAGGTGTGGTATTTGAACTACTATTTATGACTGACATCACTTTACACTCGTACCGATGGCGATCAACACCATGGCCTACGTCCCCAAGGCGATCATCTAAGGATGATCAACCTTTGTTTCCATCGGAGGACCCAAGGTCCCTACAAGCTACCACTAAGCCATCGTGAAGTGGTTATTTAAAAGTGTTGATGACGTTCGGATTTTCTTAACATGGAAACTTCTTTAGAAACAATTGAGACTGCTATGTGTTTCATAATAATTTTATTGAAATTTGCTTGTATCCAGAAAAAATACATCTGGTCAGATAATAATAAAATAAAAATACATATGGATAAAATACGAATGACTAAACAACTAATTTAAAAAATGGGTCTAAGTTTAATTAGATCATTCATATTCATATGATATTCATATGATGATTATAAATCGAAGAGATTATATGATTGTTTATTTGAGTATAAAAAAGTGTACTAGATAAAAGTTTAAAGTTTAGATTACAGGAAATAATTATTTTATTAAGGGTTTACTTTTTAAGATTTAATTATTAACCACAATCTCACAACCAAATGAAATCGTTATCATGGTAGGTGTGACACACAAGACCACCCCACCCACAAAGGCAAAAACAATTGAAAGGACTTTGTATTTTAAGTGTTCAATAGATGTATTTTGCTTTATTCCCCACACATCAAATATGATATAGATTTTCATGTCTTTGTGTTCAAATATCACAGGCTATTTCTATACCATCAACTCAACTACTAATTCGGTCAAATAAGATTCACATAGTTTAGAGTTGAAACTTTAAATAAATTATATAATTCTTTACATTGGTTTAAATATATGACACTCGACCCTATGATAATTTATTATAAATATATTTCTCGTGATGTATGCATGCTTTATATGTATTTTTCTTACCTCTAACTTGTTGTTCTTTTATAGAAAAAAAAAGTAATTATGTACAAGGTCATTTATGTATTTTAAGTTATTCACTCTATTGTTAAGAGGTCATTTATGTATTTTAAATTATTAAATATTTATAAGAGACATTGTTTTTCATTCTTTCTTTAACTTTGTTTCTCTGTTGTATCTTTTGTAGTTGGCACAAAAAATGGTGATATATTCATGTAGTTTACATGTTTTAGTTTGATTATATGATGGACATTTAGAAATTCAGGTAGTGATATTTGGGCTAGTGTTATCTAGGAAAATTAATAACTTGACCTAATTTGGGTGCTCGTGGTTCAAGACCGAACCTGCAACTTAAATATTGGTTTCTTCAACTAAACAAAGGACTAGAAATATTTTATTATTCCCTTTTATATCATGACATTGAACCAATAAGTTTTAAAGTTGAAGGAAAAACTAGTTTTTAAGTAACAAAGTAAAAAACAAATGTCAAAATGGGTTTTCAAAATTTTATTTGTACACATTTTTCTTCATGTTGTTCATATAGCTTGTCAGTTTTTTATGTATAAAAGTAACAAAGTAAAAAACAAATGTATTTTTCTCATAAGATGTCGAGATCCAATAAAGCTACAGAAAATGAAAGAATAGGTGGAAAAGGAAGGTTGAGCTATGTAGGTGAGGTTTTAGGAGAAGACGATGAGATGCGGTCCAATAACGTATAAAAACTATACGCATCTACGCAATGGAACTAGATATATATTTAATCGTTGCTAATGATTATAAATTTTAAGTTTAAAATGGAATTTATATGTCCCACAACTAAAACAACTAAATTCTTGCCAATTAAGTTGTGTGTCCATTTTTATGAAGGTGATACATTTGTTTGTTTCATGATGTGTCTTAATAATGCGATGAAAATGCTATATATAATCATGATATCCTGACCACTTGATAAGTTCAATGATACCTGAGTTTAAGTTGCTTATGCAAGTCGAATGGTGTGCCTCTTGTTTCACATATGATGGAGACTCGGTCTACAAAGACCGTAGACTAGTAAACTAGTCAATCAAGTCACTTGTTTGCCCATATAGAAGGATCCACCACACTCCCATGACCATTCCCCCAATATTATAATTGTTTTGTTCAAGTCTTTTTTCATGTTTTGGTAAAGTTTTTCTCGTGATCTCATGATTATTATATATCGCTTTGTTCATGCATGTGTTTGTTATATTATGTGTTTAGTTGTAGTGTTCATAAGATCGGGACCTTAAAGATCATGGTTACCCTCGAGATGTTTATTTTGAAGAAAAATCTCTTGTATTTGTCATTATAAACATATGGATTCAAGTACCATCAAAGACACAATTACATGATCATATACCTTTGCGTAACTTATTAATTGTGAGCTAGCACTTGCACCCTATCTAGCTCGACAATGCCTCATTATGTGATGATTAAGGTCTTCATAGTCACACATAATGACAAACATTGGTACGTTATCAAGCAAGATAGCTCCATATGCATAAGCATCAAATAATCACCATTGGAGTGTGATCTAGCAGTTTTGAAATTAAACTGATTGTATGGGTCGTATGTCCTAATGAAATCAAATACAACACAATACACTATTATTAGCTTAGTGGTAACATCAATAACTATAGTTATAAGGAACATAATGTCAACTCATTTTATAAAAAACCTAAGTATCATCTCTTGACATGCACATTGGACGAATTATGTTCGTTGACATCTCCAAGACTCCAATTCATAACCTTTGTTTACCTTCAACTTACTCATCTAATTTATGATGTGACACTATAAAAGCTATTTTTTTGTAAAATTATACGCGTAGTGAAACTTTATGTAGATTTAACAATTGTAACATGAAAACAAACCTAAAACCGTCATGAAACCTTTTTCTCAAGGTCACTTGTTGTGCTTTGTGTTTCTTGTTAGAACAAATATATCATAATTTTTTCGGATGCAGAAACCTAGGTTATCGTAAGACATACCACTTGACCGTCGGTACCTCAAAACATTTGCATCTTGGTGTACCAAAAACAAGCACACTTATGACTTATGACTCATGTATCTTCACTCGCACCCTACTCTCCCCGTTCACAGAGGCATTGTTACGCGATTTGATCTCCATTTCAACAGCTTAACACATACGCAAAACGCTCAATTCGGACCTCGATTCGGTGCCCCTTGCTCTCTATTCGGGTTATCCGATCGGATCTCTCACTCGAACCCTAGGGCTGTGTTATCAAATCATCGATTTCTCGATCAATTTGCTTAATTCAGTCTTCCAATAATGGTGAGCTCACAGTTCTACTTAATCCGCTTGTTTGTATTGATTTCCTTACGCTTAATCTGATTCCGTTGATTGATCATTGTTTAACTGGAGTGTTCGTGTGATTTATTTGAGATTTTTGACGAACTGCTGTGATCTGGTGTGCTAACTGAAACTTCTTTTTGTTTGTTTGTTTTTTGATTTGTGTCAGCCTCTCAGACTCGAGATAAAGGTACTGTTGTTGATCAAATTGAATTGACTCATTGTTGTTTTTGTTGTTAAGTAAATATGTAAGTTCGTTAGTTGTGCTAATTTTGAGTGTTTTTGGCAGAGGAAACTTGCACAAAGGTCAGAAAGAGTAAAATCCGTGGATCTGCACCCTACAGAACCATGGTACATGTTCTCTTACTCATTGTAACTGAGTTCATATTGGTGACTGGTGTGTTTTTAGTGTTGATTTGATATACATTGATAGGCAATGATTTGTAAGCTTCTATTTTGCTTCTAGTAGCTAAAATCTGCAATGCCATAAGTCAGAGGGAAAATAACTAGTGAGCAACTATATGTAGTGATTGTAATGGTTCTTTTGTTTTTGGCAGGATTCTAGCAAGTTTGTATTCAGGGACAGTCTGCATTTGGAATTACCAGACTCAGGTATGATATTACTTTAGCTAGTGTAAGGAACTGTGAGTTCTTATAGAATTGACAGATAATTCATTTATGGGACACCATTGGCACGTTTAAAGTAAACATACATGCATCTCTCCCTGATGCATTTTTTTCCCTTAATGGAGTATCAATGATTCAGCAGAAAGAGAGATAAAATTAGGGTATCTTTTTATCTAGATAACTAGTCTATTTCTGTTGTGAAGGGAGTTGTTTCCATTGTGTTGTATAGGAATGAGGATACTGTTAAGGATTTTATAGGCACACAGTCAGATTGCTGGCAAAAAAATATAACTGCACAAAACATATTAACTTTTTTGCATTTTTATGTCATTTTAAATTGATTATAAACGCTTGATAAGTCGTAAATAACTGTCATCTGTTAGGATCAAATTGGTACAAAACACACAAATAAAGAACAATGAACAATAAACAGAGACAAAAGAGATTTATAGAGGTTTGGTCGCGATGTGCAACCTACGTCCTCTTGGGGCAACTAGAGTTTTTCTTTTATTGAGTGATAAAGATTACAAGTACAATGAGAAGTATGTATAGACTACAATTAGGGTTAATTCCTTTAGTTAATAATCTAACTAAATTGGGCCTAATTAGGACTTGGGCCGGCCGAGCCCAACTGCTCCCATTTAATTCACACGAAGCCTACACCCAACATCATCCAACTTTAGGCAGCCTAATAATTTGTGTGATGAAGTAGCTAATGCCATCAGTTATTCAGTTATATAGGAGGTACAAGATGACATAATTTTATATGTAGTAGTTTTTGAAGAAGGAAGTAAACATTATATGAAGGGTACGATATCAACTGGTGTAAACAAGTGCTGAAGAGTGCAGATTATGTCCATCCTTGTTACTGGCTAACCGAACATGTACTTGTAATTCAACTCTTATTTTTATATGTCATGAGCGTCAATTATCATTTGTATGGAAACATATGGGAGCACACTTGCTTTTGCGTCATGCTTTCCTATTCCAATTTATGCCACTTTACTCCGGAGAAGTGCAGTTTAGTTACTGTCCCCTTTGTTTATGAGCCACGTCTTCAAAATTACATGGTAAGAAGACCTCGGGAATGTTTTTTACCAATAAAAGTCTATTATATGTATGTGTATAATTGTATATATACATGTTTTAGAGCCTTGCTTGTTGCTTCTTTTTGTTTTTAGAGATAAAGCATATGTCAATTAACATTCTCTTTTACATTTACAGGCAGCACCTTTATATTCTTATGATAGAATTCAAACAGTGAATGACATATGCTGTGTAACTTTTTATTGCAGGTTATGGTAAAATCCTTTGAGGTTACCGAGTTACCAGGTCTGCTATCAGAGTTTATTTTTTCTTAGGTGTTTAATAAATTTATTATACATGGTTTTAGCCTGATGAGAAAACAGAAGTCTGTTTCTGATGCTTACACAATGTCTACGCAGTCAGATCAGCGAAGTTTATAGCACGCAAGCAGTGGGTTGTTGCTGGGGCAGATGATATGTTTATCCGGGTATACAATTACAATACCATGGATAAAGTCAAAGTATTCGAGGCACATACTGATTACATCCGGTGTGTGGCAGTCCACCCTACGCTACCATATGTATTGTCATCATCTGACGACATGCTTATAAAGCTTTGGGACTGGGAGAAAAGTTGGTTTTGTACTCAAATTTTTGAGGGTCATTCTCATTATGTCATGCAAGTGACATTTAATCCTAAAGATACCAACACTTTTGCAAGTGCATCACTTGATCGCACTATAAAGGTAAATTTACGATTATAGAATCACTTACGGTTTGTTGGAGTCTCTGGAACTCACATGAATGTAATGGAATTAGAAATCAATTTCCATTGTATGGAGTGTTTGGTTGACAGTAGGGAAGGAATTAGTAGTCAAAATTAATTTTACGGGGTGTTTGGTCGGCAAAAAGGAGGGGATTAGACACCCTTCATCCCTCAGATTCCATCAAATGGAGGAACTTGAATTTTTTTAGCGAAATCGGTAGAATGTTTAAAGTTCCACAGGAACTTAGAAATTTGGTAAAAGTAGATCATCAATGATTAGTTGTTATTATTAGTATAAATATTTATTATAATTATTAGTTATATAAACAGTTATTTATATAATTAGAAACTTATTATAAATATTTACCAGTAATAGATTTATGTTTTTTTAAGTTATTATTATTTTTTTATAATGATTGATTATGATCGTTTCAATTCCAGAACTATATTCATGATTATTTGTATTATTGTCCATTGCATTCATTCCCACCAACATGCTTGAAAATTTTCAGTTCCTTCTTATGGAAATTCTAATTCCTCCAAATAACAATTTCTTCGAATTCTAATTCCATTAATGGATTCAACTCTTTTGCAAACATTCAACGAACCAAACGACCCCTTACTAGTAACCAACACTGATCAGTTTAACATTCTACAAGATTGGTTTATGTATTATCTTTCATATTTTTAGATATGGAATCTTGGCTCACCTGATCCGAACTTCACACTGGATGCCCACCTCAAAGGAGTAAATTGTGTAGATTACTTTACTGGAGGCGATAAACCTTATCTTATTACTGGATCTGATGATCACACTGCTAAGGTCTGTGGCCTTTCACCTTTTCTACTTGCTATATCTATAGATTTCTGTATTACACATCTTATGTTATAAACAAACTAAAACAGGTATGGGATTATCAAACTAAAGCTTGTGTCCAGACTCTAGAAGGTCATACACATAATGTTTCTGCTGCTTGCTTCCATCCTGAGCTTCCCATAATAATTACAGGTTCTGAGGATGGTATTGTGCGTATATGGCATTCAACCACGTATAGGTACGTTTTATACCTGAAATTAAATTAGAAAACTAAAGTTTTATTTTATTTTAATTTTTATGTTAAGCGAGATTCTTTTCATTCATTTTGATGATGATGGTTTAGTTCTAGTTATATTGCTGTAAACAATAGAACATATTAGTGATTGCTTATTAGTCATGGCTGTAAGCCATTAAAAAATTATAACATCAAAAGAAATGTAAACTTTAACATATTTTTTGAGTTTATGTCACTTCTACTTTTTTCAAGTTTCCACGGCCTTTCTATTTTTTTTTTGCAGACTTGAGAACACCTTGAACTATGGACTTGAAAGGGTTTGGTCAGTTGGATATATGAAAGGTTCACGGCGGTAAGTTTGTTTTGTGGTTATACAACTCATATCTTAGCACCTTTAATATTTTTTATTGCACTTTGGTACTGCCAGATTTGTCATGGTATGTTTATTGATTCTTCTTGGTTCCTTTATCAGTCGTATGACAAAATATTAAATTTCTGATTCAAGTCCTTACTTGAATTATGTTAAATGTAATTTTTGGAGCAAGCAGTTTTGTTGGAGATCTGAGTATATTACAACGTTGCTGATAATACTTTTGCTATCCTCAGAATATTGTTGATGCTTCTTCAATTATCAGGATAATACTTTTGCAATTCATTATTTTTTTACAGGATCGTTATTGGATATGATGAAGGGACAATAATGGTAAAAATTGGACGAGAGGAGCCTGTAGCTAGCATGGACAATAGTGGAAAAATCATCTGGGCTAAGCATAATGAAATTCAGACAGTTAACATTAAGAGTGTGGGAGCTGATTATGAGGTTTGGGCCCATATGCATCTTGTCCTGTTGCAGATGAAATAAAATAAATAGATAATGTATATATTGGCCCAATACTAAAAGAAAATTCAGTTAGGCCACCCATATACGAAAGCCATTTTTAGATGCCACCCAGGTATCAACTTGGTTTCACATATGCCAATTACGGAAAAAAACACTTTTCCTATAAACATGTAAAATCAGAAAGGGCCTCAAAGTTTAAAGCTGTCGTCACTTTTGGAGTTGTAAAAATGACAAAAATACTCTGAAGCTACTAAAATAAATATTAAAAATCACCAGCAGTTGACTTTTGAGTAGATTCAGGGTCTTGTCATTTCTACAGCTCTAGATGTGGTAAATGCTTTAAAGTAAAGGGTGGTTTTGTCATTATACAGTTCTTTGACAATTTTTTTGCTGGAACCAACATTCACGAAACCTTATTGATACTTGGGTGACCTCTAAAATACTTCTAAGAGTTAGGTGGAGTTGGTGAAAACTTTTGAATACTTGGGTGGTTTATGAACACTGCATTCTGAAAATATAAAATTGTTGTTTCTTCCTTCCCCTGTTTCTGCCAGGTGGATACTGTCTGCACATTTTTTCATTCCTTTATTTTCAGGTTTCTGATGGAGAGAGACTACCTTTAGCTGTTAAGGAGCTAGGAACATGTGATCTCTACCCTCAAGTGAGTTGTGCTTGTTTTGTTTTATACCTAAAAATTGAAAATAGATATAGACTCGAAAAGGCCATGTGTGCATCTCTTTATTGAGCTATCTTTGTGGTTGTGCTTGTACGACAGTATGAGGGTGAATTAGTTTTCTAATTTTCGGTAACCTTAATGGGAGGTTATGTGATTTTGACTACTTTTCACCATTTGTTAATTGATTTAGGTCATGCTAATTGATTTTGACTAGATTTTCACCATTTGTATTTCTTTTCTGCACTAATTTTTGTGCAGAGTTTGAAGCACAACCCCAATGGGAGGTTTGTGGTTGTCTGTGGTGACGGTGAATACATCATATATACAGCTTTGGCATGGAGAAATAGATCCTTTGGCTCTGCATTGGAGATTGTTTGGTCATCTGATGGTGAATATGCTGTTAGGGAAAGTACATCCAAGATTAAGATTTTCAACAAATCTTTTCAGGTTTGTACACTTCCCATATCTCATAGTTAGACCAATAGCTGTGTTTAATTAATCTGATTTCAAGCTTTATGTTTTGGATGCTTTTGTTAATCAGGAAAAGAAGAGTATCAGGCCTACATTTTCAGCTGAACGAATATTTGGAGGATCTTTACTGGCTATGTGCTCAAATGATTTTATATGTTTCTATGACTGGGCCGAGTGTAAATTGATTCAACGGATTGATGTCAATGTCAAAGTAAACATTACCTACCTCTGTCTTCATTAGTCATATCATGCCAGCTTCATTTAATGATCTGTGCCTTGATTTTTATCCCTTCTTTCAGAATCTTTACTGGGCTGATAGTGGTGATCTGGTTGCAATTGCTAGTGATTCGTCGTTCTATATACTAAAGTACAATGTAAGATCCTTATTCTTAATTTTTTTTAAGCGTGAGATCCTTATTTTTATTTTTTTAACAGCGTAAGATCCTTAAATGAATATACCCTTTTAACTCTTGCAACATCAACTTATTTTGTAATGGGGTGCATTGGCCACCACTAAGGCCACCCAATAGTAGTTTGGTTTTGTTTATGCCAAATTACAACAAAAATTTGCTAGAAATTATGATATACCCCAAAATTTGATGCTTTTATACATCTAAGTTTTAAATGTAAAAAATTCAATGAATCAACTATAGGTGGATTGTCAAGACATATTTGAGTAGAGTTGGGGTATTTTTGTCATTGTACAAACTCTAGACATGACAAACTTTAATTCCAGGACTGTTTATTGTCCTTACAAACGAAATCAAATTGATACTTGGGTGGCCTCTAAAGCTGTTTAAATACATGGGTGGCCTTTGTGAAAACTTTGCATACTTGGGCGGCCTAAGTTGTCTTGAAATTTGGGTGGTCTTAGTGAAAACTTTTGAATACTTGGGTGGCCTCTAAAAGTTATTTATTTTTTGGGGCGGTCTTATTGAAAGCTGTAAAATGCTTGGGGGGCCTATATTTATACATTATGCTTCTTTCGTCCACATTTTCACATTACAAATTGTGAGTAATGTAATTACTTTGATTATGTTGCAGCGTGATGTAGTGTCTGCCCATCTAGATAGTGGGAAAACTGTAGACGAGCAAGGTATTGAGGATTCATTTGAGCTTCTTTATGAAGTAAACGAAAGAGTTAGAACTGGATTATGGGTTGGGGACTGTTTTATATACAATAATTCATCATGGAGGCTTAACTATTGCGTGGGCGGTGAGGTAGGATTCATCGCTACTACTTGTCACAAAGCTGTTATTTACGCAGGATTGTTTAATATCATGAATCATCACATGTTTTTATAAATTTTTCAGGTAACCACCATGTTTCATTTGGATAGGCCAATGTATCTTCTAGGATATTTAGCTAATCAAAGCAGAGTTTATCTCATTGACAAAGAATTTAAGTGAGTGTTATCTTTGCAGATACACCTAAATTAAGCATATAACCATTAATCTTGTTTTCCTAATCATTTATATTTTAGTGTCATTGGATACACCTTGCTTCTCACCTTGATCGAGTATAAGACACTTGTGATGCGTGGAGAACTTGAACGAGCTAGTGAACTTTTGCCATCAATTCCAAAGGAACATCATAATAGGTAAAAATTTAATATCTTGTTCTACGATTTAGGAAAGGTAGGTTCGCAAACCCTACCCGGTCCGATTTGTTAACCATGTCAAAAAAGTTAAACCCTAAATCAGACACTTCTATTAAACGGTTAGCTATGTCAATCTTTTTCTTTCTTATAAATAGTCATTGATATAAAAAAAATACACAAAAGACAAAATGAACTAGTATAAGATCAAAAAAACATAAAAGAAACTAGTTCAAGATAAAAAATAAATAAAGAAGACAAGGAAACTAATTTACGATGAATACACATGCTTCTAGTGCCGCATGTTTTAATATTTAAAGTTTAGTTTTGAATGTTATTTCTGAATTGAATGGGTGGCCTGTTTACAAACCAAACCTGTTTAGCCCGAACCCTAACCCGCTTATTTCATATTGGATTTTTCTTGTTCTGCCGGGAAGTGTCACCCTTAATTTACAGCTTAGAGGTATTTATCCTGCGAATCTGCAATGTGCTCTGTTTCCTTATAGTTTATATATTTTCTTTGCAATGTTAGTTTCATAGAAGGATCAATGCTCTTTTATAACATACTTCTTAATTTTAACAAGATTTATGGTTCCTTTTACAGTGTTGCTCGTTTTCTGGAATCACGAGGGATGATTGAAGAGGCCTTGGAAGTTTCTACGGATCCTGACTACAGATTTGAGCTAGCCATTCAACTTGGTAAACTAGAGATCGCAAAGGTGATAGCTCTCAACTCCTTACAAGCGCCAGATACTTTGTTTAGACTGCTTAAAAAGAACTTCTGCAACTTGCCCTTTGTTATATGTTATGCAGGATATCGCACTAGTAGCTCAAAGTGAGTCAAAATGGAAGCAATTGGGTGAGCTGGCTATGTCTACTGGAATGGTATTATTTTTGTCTAGTTTATATTATATTCATTGTTAAAAGCATCTAAGAGAACCTTGCATTTGATAATGGAACATACTTCTGGTCAAGGTGTAGTTTTGGCTCTTAAGAAAATATAGCATCTCTAAAAGTGCATATATGAATACATGTAAAACATAAGAACGCTAATTCAGTGGGTTAAAATTAAAATCTTGTTAGTTTTAGTGTAATGAGTAGTGTTACAGACTTACAGTAAATTTAGTGTAATTTGGTTTTTACAATTAAGTATTAATCACATTAAGATAAGGTAGGTTTAGTGTAAACGTTGAATGGTTCTCTTTAACACAAATAGCTTAGAAAGTACGTTCATTGCTGTATTGTACACATTGGAGACGCTCTTAGACCAAATAAATTGGTTCATTATGATCAAAATGATTTAAGCGTCATCTCTAACATGACCCTTAAAATTCGTCCTGACGTTTCTTATATTTATTCAATTTGTGACTGTTAATGACTATATTTTGCATGTTGCAGTTGGACATGGCTGAGGATTGTTTGAAGCATGCAAATGATTTGAGTGGTTTATTGCTACTTTATTCTTCTTTAGGAGATGCTGAAGAAATCGCGAAACTTGCATCTCTTGCAAAAGAGAATGGAAAGAATAATGTTGCATTTGCCTGTCTTTTTATGTTGGGTAAATTGGAAGACTGCCTGCAGTTATTGGTTGACAGGTTAGTCCTTGCATTCCTGGGTATGTTTGTTTGTTTGTTTTAGGTTAGTCCTTACATATCATACTTAGATCCAACAGCTATATAAAGTTGGCTATGATGGCAATTCTGAGGTTACTCTCTTTTACAGCAACAGGATTCCTGAGGCTGCTTTGATGGCACGATCTTACCTTCCAAGTAAAGTTTCAGAAATAGTGGCTCTTTGGAGAAAAGACCTTAGCAAGGTTAATGAACTTTCCACTCTTTTATTTTATCGTTTGTGCTTAATTAGATGTGGCAGAATGGGTGGGTTCCGCGAGTTGGTAATGAGTCAAATTGATTCAGATAATGGCAATTTTGGCTGTATCAATATGGGTAGGGTTGTGTTTGAGGTGGAAAACTTTTTGCCCAAAAAGTAATATTTTTTAACAATAGTGTCACATAATTACAATCCATTATACCTGTTTCATATATAGCTAATATTAATATTTTACTAGTTATACCTGTAGATAAAACATTAATCCATTCATAAGTAAATGGGTTGAAAGTGCCACCTCCATGTTTAATTTTTTATTAACACATGGAAATAACTGCAGTTTTGTAGGGAAGTCATTTCAAATATTCTTTCTTTTTAAGGTCCAGTATGTTATAATTATGTAAAATGCTAAAGACTAGATTTATATTCTGATATATTGAATCTTCCTTATGAGTCTACTGGAGGATTTGTTTTTTATCTTTCAAGTATTGCTTCCATGATGCTTTGGAGTACGTATTTCTGCATTGGTGGTTATCATCATGTAGGGTTTACGTAGTTTTTTATTTCCAGCCAGTGGTATTGATATTAGTGGAGAATTTCTTGATTTTTATTTTCGATTTTCATTTCCAGTAAATAATTACAAGCTTTACACTAAGAAAATATATAATTCTGAGTCATTTCTGCAGGTTAACCAAAAGGCTGCAGAATCTTTAGCAGATCCTGATGAGTATTCAAATATGTTCGAAGACTGGCAAGTTGCACTAGAAGTTGAAGCAAGAGCTGCAGAAACAAGGTTACAATGCATATATTTGTTTTTATTAAAGGAGGAGATTTCAACCCATTTACGTATGACTGAGTCAATCTGGTTTGGGTTTTATCTCTAGCTATCTAAAATGTGTCAAATAAAAAAAAACATATCGAGAAGGGGGAAATGTCAAATCAGTCAAGTGCTTTGATACTCATCCAAATTGCAAGTTTAATGCATACAATCTCCTAACTCAACGTCATCAAAAGATTTGTTTTTATGAGCATAATTAGCATTGATTATTTGTATATTTTTTAAGAATGGACATAACAATATTCTGATGGGGCAACCCCTACCCATTTTGGCCTGCATTAAAAAGTTACCCCATTTTTTGACTCTGTAACTAACCCAGTTGACACGCCCATCTTGCCACCTTTAGTTAAATATCTGGTTCTTTTTTACTTTGCTCTAGTACAATGCGCTACTTCATGTTGCTTCTTTTTCCAAGATGAGAAAGAGTAGTGGCATAGCCTGAAATTGGACAAGAATTTAATAAATAACTGTCCTTATGGTTGTTATGTACTGGTATTTAACTGTTTATCCTCTGGTTGCATAGTATGTGAACCATGATATTGCTATGTTTCTCATGGCTTTAACAGAGTTGCAGAAAACTAGTAGTATTAAATAAATTCCTGAATTGATTATGGCATTAATAAATAAATTTCCTCCAATTTGTCTTTAGAGGTCATTACCCTCCAGCAGCAGAATATGTGAACCATATTGATAGATCACATGTTACCCTAGTTGAAGCTTTCAAACACATGCAATTGGATGTCGAGGAACCACATGAAAATGGAGAATTGGATCATGAGGTACATTTTAGTCTTAATATTTGTGTTTCTTCTAAGCTAAGGGATTTATAATAACGAGTTCTTGCTAAGATTAGTTTTATGTATACCCTTCTAAAGTTCTAAACAAAGATAATACTCGGTATTTTGTGGGACTATCACGACTCTTTTTATTAATATGAAGAACAAAAGACCACACCTTAAAATCTATACATTGACTCTCTTTTATACTACTCCCGACCTTAATTACTATGAAACCATAGCTCAAACACAGCTGGAATGACAATCCATTCACAGCCAAAACATTCAATACTCTCCTAATATTTACCTTGACCAATATGTTATACATGTGAACTAATTCCACTCTCTTCTTTCTTGGTTCGCCCATATACACCCTTGAACATCAAGATTACTTTCTAAGATGAATATCATGCTTTCTTTCTCTTATTGATGTTTTGTTAGCATTTGGATGAGATTTTATTTACAAGTCATATTTATGTTACGATGATGTGGTTTAACCTTCTGGGACCCACTCCAATGCCTCATTCCACTTATGTTTATGGACTTTGTATAAGTGGAAGTCTGGTAATTTTATGTTTGGCCATAATAGGTTTCTTAGAAGTCGAATTTAGGGGTGACAAGATTCCTGGGTCGGATGAACTAAGTACGAGTTTGGTTTTGTTGACTCATAAGTCATAACACTTTTTGTAAAATTATTAAGTACTTTCTATAAAAAGGATATTGTCAATTATGGTTCCAAAAATTATGTAATTTAAAAAAAAAATCTGATATCTTGGATAAAATGCTTTAATAACACATAAGGAGATGATGTGAAATCAATGGTTGAATAAAAAACCAAAAATTTAAGAACAAAACCCCAATATACCTATTGTCAAATGGTTGGATAGATAACCAAAAAATTATATTCCATCCTTGTTTATTGACACAGGATGTAGAACACAATGAAAACGAAGCGGAATTTGTTGATGGTCAAGAAGAAGTCAAAGAGGTAGATGCTGCTAAGGATAATGATTCCTCAGATGGTGCTGTACTCGTCAATGGTCACGAGGCTGATGAAGAGTGGGGTCCAGATAGTGCAGAAAAGCCGTTAGCCTAAAATCAGTTGGTTGGGGCCATGTGAAAATTCTACTCTTATTGCTGGTAATTTATTGAAACTTTTCTTGTTTTGATTTTGCATTTCGATATGTCATAATTGCTCCGGTTGGATGTTTTTATTGGTAGAGTTCATTTACATGCCACAACCCGGGATTGTTTCAGTTCGTAGGGCTTGATTACCTTATAAAATGAATACATACGCACAGACGTGTGCACACAAAGTGTTATTTTGATATTACATCACTGGATTAGTGGCTGTAAGCAAGAGACGGTCACCAATGTCATTACTTTTGGGTCAAATAGGAACACAATAGCCAAGTGTAATTTACATCCAATTTTTAGGGGTGCATACTAGAGGTGTGTTAGAACCTTGAACTAATTAGATTGAATTACTGAAAATAGAAACAAAATTGGCCTTATTCGAGAAGGGCTATTCTCCAAAGTAACATTCAAAATAATTTTTATCCTTAGATTTTGATTACTCTCGTAACAATATCATTTTGTAATCATTATCTAACATATTAAGTATTTGAAAAGAATAATTCAACAAAATGTACAAAATGGTTTGCGGGTTAACTCAACCTTTTCTCATTTTGACTCATACAAAAAATTACCTGTTTCAATTCCGAATTTTGTAAAACTGATGTCCTTTTTGCTGTTATATTCAGCAAATATACATAAATTAACAAACTCTCTTCTTTTTTTAGGTACCTCTGAACGGCAAATGGATAGGGCCGAATATGGAATCAACAATCGAATTTCAGGGTGGTGTAATTTTGTAGCTCGTCGGATTTTGTAACTTGGACCACATAGAATATAAACTTGAGCTTCAGTTTTAGTTTCATAGTCTTGAGTTTTTTTTTCTTTTTACAAGTATTATTTTTGAGGTCATAATTTTCTTCATCTGGATTCACTTGTTATTGTGGTTGTAGAAATATCTTATAATGGCTATAGGGGTCCTGTATGACATAAGTTTTCAAGATTTAGTTTTATGCTTTGAGGAGTTCTGCCTACTTGCATCCACACACAATAGTAATAGATACAAATTAATAATGCAACGTATGATCAACTAAACTATATTACTAAGAAAAGGATAATGTATAAATAGGACATAAGATTGTCCAACTATTGAAACTATAGGTCACTCAAGTATGTATCTTGTTTTGTCCATATCAAATCTGGTGAAAACATGATTGATAACAAAAATGTTTAATTACTAAAAATTTGATAAGAGGTATGGCACATTGTTGTAGGATGTATATCAAGGCAGTTTTTGAGGCATGTGCATGCACATGAAAAGACATTTATGGGTTCAATCATACATAAAAAAAACAAAAGAAAAAAGGAAAAAAAAAGAAACTTAATAGTAAAGCAATCTATGAAAGGAATAAGAGGGCTTGTATCATTTCCAATTTTCCATCCAACCCTACCACAATCCCCATCATAATTCCACATCATCATCATCCTGCTCAAACAAGTATGTATGCTTATTTCAAGGTTACATTGCTCTAGACAAGACTGATCATATGAAGACATATCCTTGGAAAGTTGCACAAACTTTTATTTTTTTTAGAAACGGTCGAATGATAGATATAATATTAATCGAACACACCTGTTTGTTTTCCAATTGAGACCACACCATCAATCCTTAAAAAGAAACTCATTACTAAAAATGTTGCACAAATGCACAATGTTCGTTAAGACAAGCACGTAAAACCATACTCAAACATATATTTTCACAAGAAAAAATATGATGATCTTTTGAATTTTTTATTTATGAGCTAGTTATCCGCAAACCTACACCCTCTAAAAAAGTAGTAAATCATAGCTTGTAATATGCATTTGACCTTAAAGAAAAATAATCAAACTATAAATACTATCGGAAGATTTTTATTTATTTTTTCATATAATAACTACTATATTAAAGAAGGAAAATTTTGAATTAATTAAATAAACTAAACGTTGCCTTTTATTTTGACATTGTTTATTAAATTATACCATAATAGAGCCTGGAGGCTAAAGGTACGACTTTCAGGCTCAACTGCTACTACATTACCAACTGTAAGATTCTTTTTGCGAAATTCACTTTATTTACTTTAAAGGTCCTCAAATTATCATCAATATTCACTCTTGGTACCTAAGCTTTTAATTTAGCTTTAAACGTCTATAGCAAGTAATACAAAATTCATCCTTCTCTTTCTCTCATCCTGGTTCATATTTATTAGACATTAACACATATTCGTCAATATCTCATACGTTTCACAAATCACAATAACATTATATTATATATGCTCATATGTGGACGCTTGATGTATGTCGATCAAATGTACCTTGATAAGAACAAGATTAAAGAAAAAAGTTAGTGAAATTAAACCGTAATAGAATATTTAACATGAAATTCTGCTGAGTTTGTTAACTATTTGGCAGATAAAACGTCTATTTGTAGAAGTACCACTCACATAAAATTTTCACGCATCATTCAAAAACTCTCATTTTTACTTCAACGATACTTCATGTTCAAGCACGTCTATACATACATACATACATACACACACTTACCGCAACCCATCCGAAAATTCAACGGATACAAATGAGCCAATGTGGGTCCCCGTCACGACATGCTCACATACATCAGGTTTTTCTAATATG
>BJCM01000402.1:6726-18578 GCA_018326385.1 Flaveria bidentis | reverse complement strand
GTTGTAAAGTGACGGGTTCTGATCATATGATGCCTTTTGAGACCTGTACTTCATCCTCAACTCTTCCTCTCTCAGCTTCAGAATGAAATCATTGATATCCAACTTTGCCAGCATATCATTCTGTCTGAGGTTTGACATAAATGAGACCCACTTTTCTGGCAATCCATCTGCAAAAATTCGACACCTTGTCTTCCATGGACGTAGTAATTCCATGAGTGTCAGCTCACTCATCAAGTGGTAGAAACGGTTGATGACGTCATCCAAGCTCTCCTTCCCCATCGATGAGAAGTTATCAAACTCGTTTTTCAAAGCCTTAGCCTTTAGAGCTTTTAATGATGCATTCCTTTCATACTGTTTTTCCAGAGCATCCTATAGCTTCTTTGCTTTCTTGTTCTCAGAAAACTGATTGAAAATATCCTTTGGAATTGACTGAGTTAACAGAGCATACACCTTCTTCTCTAGATTTTACTTTACCTTTTGGCTATTAGTCATGCCGCCTAAGGTAAGTTTAACTCCATCAGCACCAACCGGCATGTTGTACCCAATCTCTATTGATTCCCACATATTAGTATCTACTCCATTTAAGTATATCTCAAACCTTTGCTTCCATTGTGGTTAATCATCTAACGTTATGAGCTTTGGGGGCTTATTGTGATTCCGAACTTCATTTTCTAGAAGTAATAGATTCTGGATCCGTGAATCCCTACCTGTTATGGACGCTGAGTATTGATCTTCCATCTGTATTTACTTTGAATTTTAGAACAAAACTGTTTTACTGGTGCGAATGAAAGAATGCGATTGGGTTATTCGTGTGATTGAACAATGCGGATGGCTCAATCATGCGAGTGAACAAATGCGGATGGTTCAATCGTGCGATTGAACAAATGCAGATGGCTCAATCGTGCGATTGGACAGGTACAAATGAACAATGCGAATAGGGTGTTCAGTCGTACGAATGGATGAACGACTAAGTGCAATTGTGCATATGGGAGGTACGAATGAGTTCAGTCGTGCGATTGAGTCAATCGTGCGACTAAAGCTGCTGGTTTTTTGAAAATTCGAGGGTTTTAGGTACTTTGACACAAAAACACGAATTTCTCACGAACCCTAATTGTCGTATGCCGGAAAACATTAACGTTTTGACCTGGAGACGTCGAAAACACTATTTGACACAAAAAGATTGAGTTTTTTAGTGAAAAACACGATTTTTATATCAAAATCGATTGAATCACACACAAATCAAGAGCCAAAGCTCTGATACCACTTGTTAGGACTGTTTTGGTATGGAGAACTAACTGATTTACGTGTATACCAAACCAAATAGTGCAGAATCCTATTTGACTAGCGATCCAATTAGTGAGAACGCAAGTATAATCGATCTAAGAATGAATCAAAATGTTAAGAATGATTGTAAGATGATTAACTGCGATCTATGAACTTGGATTAGGTGTTCTTGAGTCTCTGGACGTCTAGGGTACGATTATATGCGTAGGTATTCGAATTGTTATGCTTTTCCACGAATTAAGTGGTATTTATAGGTTAGGGTTTTCCATTCGTAGGACTGAACAATTAGCATGGTTGAGTTGTGCAACTAAAGCATGCGGTTAATCCATTCGCACAACTGAAGGTCCAGTCGTGCGACTGAGTCAATCTCATGTCACAATCGTGCGACTAATCTAGTCTCCTGGTTCAGTCGTGCGACTGGTCCATTAGCATGAAGTATTCATGCGTATGGTCCATTAGCATGGTCCATTCTCATTAGAACTTCACATGATTAAGTTTAAACATGTTTCTCAACCATTATTGACTAAGAACTATGTAAACAACCACAAACCTATATAGTTAGTTCAATACACAATAAACAATTAAATATTAAACATTATAAGCATCAACCACACTTGTTTTTCATTCATATCGATTCAATTACATATATGTAAGACATGAAAGACATTACATTAAGCTCATAAACTAGGTACATATGTATCAACAAAAACAAAGCAAGACTAGTCGTTCAAGGATACACACAAGAAAAAGGAATTGACTACACAGATATCTTTGCTCCTGTAGCAAGACAGGAAGTTGTTAGGATATTCTTAGCTTTTGTTGCATCCAAGAATTTCAAGGTCTACCAACTTGATGTAAAGTGTGCATTTCTCTATGGGGTGATTGATGAAGAGGTGTATGTCAAACAACCACTTGGGTTTGCAGATCCTGATCATCCTGATTATGTCTACAGGTTTGATAAGGCTCTTTATGGGTTGCATCAAGCACCAAGGAAGTGGTATGAGACTCTATCTTAGTATCTCTGCAAGCATGGATAAAAAAGAAGTACAATAGATGGAACTCTTTTCATCAAAGGAACAGGAAATGACTTGATGCTAGTTCTAGTGTATGTAGTTGACATCATCTTTGGTTCAACTAATCCTAAGCTCTACAAAGACTTTGAGAAGCTGATGAAGGATGGATTTGAAATGAGTTCCATGGGGGAACTCAATTTCATTCAAGGAATTCAATTGAAGAAAGTTGAAGATGGCATCTTCGTAAGTCAGTCAAAGTATGTTCAAGACATACTCAAGAGGTTCAACATGACTGATTGCAAGGTTGCTAAGACACGCATAGCAAGAAACCACTCTCTTGGGTCTAACCTTGAGGGGGAGTGCATGGATGAACATCGCTACAGGGCTATGGTTGGGTCTCTTATGTACCTTACAGCTAGCAGGCCTGATATCATGTTTGCCACATGTGTTTGTGCAAGATATCAAGCCAACCGAAAGATGTCACATCTTATCACTGTCAAGAGAATTTTAAGATGCGTCAAAGGTGCCTCAACACTTGGCCTTTGGTATCCAAAGAATTTTGACTTTAATTTGTATGCATATACAGATAGTGATCATGGTGGATGCAATATGACTACAAAGTCTACATCAGGGAATGTAAGTTCTTAGCGGAAGGGTTGTCTCATGGCAATGGAAGAATCAATCTTGTGTCTCTGCATCAACTTCTGAAGCTGAATACATTGCTATTGCATGTTGTTGTGCTCAATTGCTTTGGATTCAGAATTAGACGTTCGACTATGGGTTCAACTTTAAAGATACTCCCATTCATATAGACAACAATAGTGCCATCTTTATTATATGGAATCCTATGCAGCACTCAAGGACAAAACACATCAATATCAGGTATCATTTGATTAGAGATAACTTTGAGAAAGGCTTGATCAAACTATTCAGGGTTAATACAAATGAACAATATGCTAATTTGTTCATTGAAGCTTTTAATAAGCAAAGATTTAATTATCTCATATCAGCTATAGGGATGATTAACCTTGATTAGCTTTTTCTTAAAACTAAATCATATTATTTCTAAAATCTGTGTGTCCTAAGTTGTCTATTTCATCATCTTCATAAGCTCTTGTCTTTCGTTGGAAGAAAAAAATTTAGAAGACTTTCCTTAGATTTTTGAAAATCTATATCTTCTCTGTCCTTTGAAAGATATAGTTTTATCTTCAAAAGAAACTTATGCCTTTAAAACAAACAACTGCTTGAGTAAAAATGCCTTCGGAAGAAATTTCTAAGATATCTTCTGAAGCTTAACATTTCTTTTAAATACTTGAATGTTTTCTAAGAAAACTTTCTTTCGAAGCAAATTAACTCTTGAAAGTTTTATTCTTAGTTGAATAAAGCATCCAAGTCTTAACTCTCTTCCAAAGCAAAATTTTCAAAGCTCTCAAGAATATCTTCCAAAGTCATTTTGGCTTCGAAAGCTTTTTATCAAAAACTTCTGAAGACAAATTACCTTCAGAAGATTATCACTTCCAAGAAAACTACCATTTGAGCAAAAAGCAAACTACATTTTTAGAGGTGGGACCAACATCCGGATTTCAAAGTTTTTCCTCTTTCATTAACTTTCTCTGAAATTCTTCACATATAACCCCAACGGTTCCCCCTCTTACTTTATCATCTTCATCTTTTCCCAGACCTAAATTCCCAAACCCATCTCTAAAATCGCCTTTGTTTTTTAGTTCCTTCACCTCCAAGCTTTCTCAAATGGCCAACCTCAACCGCAGAAATGACCCAAATTTCTCCAAGCAGTTACACAAGCAACACAATTACGTTGCTCTATTAAACCCTAAGAAAGATCCTCATTTCTCAAAGGTTTGTCAATTTTTGGATCTGTCAAGCTATTCCACCTCCCTTACCACTGATCATGTTCTTTATGAGGATTATTTACTTGATTTTTGGAAGACCTTTCAAGTGATCATCCTGGATAGGGAGAAGGCACTATCTGCCACAGTGCAGGGGAGGACAATCTTCATCTCTCTAGCCATCATAAACATCGATATTCAGCTGGATGACGAGGAAGGTGATTTGTCTTTTCCTAAGGAAGCGGTCAACCACTCATTTGAGTAGATGGGCTATGAAGAAGATTTTTCTACCAAGTCTTTCAAGAAAAGGAAGGTCTCCTCCCAGTGGAAGTACCTACTTCATGTGGTCATCCATAGCTTGTCCAACAAGCATGGGGGCTGGGACTAGATTCCTAAAGATCTCTCCTTCATAGTGCATGGAATGGTTGAGGGGGTCAAGTTTAGATACTCTTAATTTTTTTATACAAATTTTCTTGCTAACATGGACTCCTTAGAATATTATATGTTTCCTAGATATGTTCAACACAATCTCAACTGTGAACTAGGCTCAAAGTTGAGGGAAATAAGTAATATTCTTAAATTGGGACAGATGATGCCCAACATCTTTAAAATTTTGAAGAAGCCAACTGTGGGCTTCTCTGGGGTAGAAACTACCCTTGTCCCCAAAATGTTAGAGCTTATTTCTCAAGGTAACAACCTAGCAACACAAGAGAGTGTTGAACTCACACCTTCTACCCCTCAATCACAAAATCAGCCACAAATCACTCTCACCTATAAAAGAAAATCCAAACGGACCCTTACACAAGTTACTTAGTTTGTATAGGCCCCCATACTACTACCCACACAGGAGGAAGTGGACACTACAGCTCCCACTTCTCCTAAGGAGCAAAGCACTCCCATTACTTCAACTATCAGTCCTGAGGTTCCTCATACTCATACTGATGAGCTCATTAACAAAACAACCTTAAGCCTTCACTCAGAGTCTCAACACTCTAGTGAATAACCTTCAGGGGAAAGTTACCATCCTCCCCAGCCTTTATATCTCAACCAACCTATTTCCCTACCATGATTTCTATGATGATGAAGACTTGGTATTTAGTGAGTATTATGAGTCTCTCTAGTCTTCTCATACTCAAAGAGAGATGAGTGCTCTTGACTCTCCCATGTCTAGCCCATATCATTCACCTACCACTAAGGTGGATCTTCCTGTCTCTGCTCAAGAAGTCCATATGGAAAAGGCTTTCATTTCTGCAAGTGATTACATCTTTAAGACCTAAACCATGGCAACTCAGCTCATTGATACACCATCTGAAGTAGTCAGTGAGCAGAGCAAAACTAGCAGCCAAGAACATCATGCTAGTGGTGAGACTAAGGATTTTGGTCTAATTATCCCATCCCCCAATGAATCTTCTGATGAAGAAAAGGGGAATCTGAGACTGAAAGTGCAAAAACTATAAAAAGCATGCATCTATCTAGTCTCTAAGGTTAGTCACTTGGAATCTTATGTGAAAACCTTACACAATAGGGTTAATGGTCAGCAACTTGAGATTTCTTATCTCAATGAGAAACAATCTATTAGACCTTTAAGAAGAGCTCAACCAGGAACACAAGAACCCGTGAATGTGATTGACATAACTCCTAGCTCACCTATGCAAAAGGGTGATGCTACCTAAAAGGGAGAAAGTAATTACAATCATAGATGATATTATCAATATCATAGTTCCTGGTATGTAAGTAAGCAATCCTGACTACCCTTATCTCATCATTTTGAGTGTTTCATCTAGGAGTAGCCCTAATTTTAGCATCCATGAAGCCAGTAGTCCCAGCAAAGGAACTTCTCCCCTTAGCTTCCTTTTCCACTCTCTCTCATCCTCCTCAATCTCCTCAGGAATTAGTGTCCTTTTCTCTTTGTCACTCACATACCTTTGTGACTCAGGGTTGAGAGAACTGTGGTCTTTATTGCTTGGTGTAGCATCGAAGCTCTGGCTAGAGAGAGGTTGAGATGCTTCTCCTGTAGGTGTCTCATCAAAGGAATGGACTTCTGAAGCAGTTATAAGTATGATGGAGTGGTTAGGTGCAATCACTGGGCTTTTAGTCGAGGTTTTCCGTTTGAAATTATTCTTAGGGTCTGCCTCAATATCCAGTTGACCAATGATATTGCCTGATTTTCTCTGTCTCCTACTGAGGCTAAATTCTTCAGTAATAATGCATTGAATCCTTTGAGCCAACTTGTCATCTTGTATAAAATGGCTTGGATTGACAAGTGGTAATTTGATAAGGTCAAGACCTTCATAGTAGTACAAGGTCTGAAAATTGAAGACTTCTTGTTGCCCTTAAACTCTTTGAAGAATCGCTCCTGTTGCTCATCTTGAAGCAATCAAAACTTTTCTCGCTCATGCTACTCATAAAAAGCAAGGTCTATAAGATAGATGTCAAGTGTGCTTTGCTTTATGGATACATTAATGAGGAGATATATCTGTGTGTCAACCACCAGGTTTTGAGGATCCTAATTTTCCCGATAAAGTCTTTAAGCTTTACAAGTCTCTTTATGGTCTTCATCAGGCACCTAGGATCTGGTATGAGACCCTGACACAGTACCTCTTAAGCAATGGTTTCTCTCGTGGCACCATCGATATGACTCTTTTCAAGAAAGAAGTGAATGGTGAAATGTTGTTTGTCCAAGTTTATGTTGATGATATTATTTTTGGCTCCACCAATTCACAATTATGTCGGGAGTTTGAAGAACTAATGCGTAATTGGTTTTAAATGAGTATGATGGGAGAAACGTGCTTTTTTATTGGATTACAAGTAGAACAAAAGCCTGAAGGCATTCTTATTCATCAGGAGAAGTATGTTAAAGAAATTTTGAAGAAATTCAAGATGGATGACACATCTCCTGGAATGACTCCCTTTACTACTTAGACGTGTCTCACTCCTGATGAGAACGGGAAACCTGTTGATCTTCATCTCAATAGATCTATGATCGGTTATCTCATGTATCTTACAACAAGTCACCCTGACATCACTTTTGCTGTAGGATATTGTGCTTGATATTAGTCTGGCCGAAAAGAGTCTCATGAGAAGGTTGTCAAGAGAATTTTTTGTTATCTCAAAGGCTCCTATCGTTTAGATCTTTGGTATCCATATGGTGGGAATTTTGATTTACATACTTATTCTGACAGTGATTTTAATGGTTGCAGGTTAAACAGAAAATCAGTGACTAAAGGATGTCAATACCTGGGCAACTGTCTGGTGTTATGGCAGAGCAAGAAACATACCACTGTTTCCCTTTCTACAGGGGAAGCAGAATACATTGTTGCCTCTAGTTGTTGTTCACAAGTCCTTTGGATACAACACTAAATGATTGACTATTGAATCAATTTTCTCCACACGTCGTTGTTTTGTGACAATGAAGCAGCCATTGGGATCGCTAAAAATCCTATTCATCATTCTTGAACCAAGCACTTCGAAACACGGATTCATGCAATTCGATATGCACAGGAAAAGGGTTTTATTGATATTATTCCCATTGACACTAAAAATCAAAAGGTAGATCTTTTCACAAAAACTTTTGATAAGCCTCCCTTTATGAATTGATCTCTATGCGGTTAATATCCTTTTAAACCTCTTTTCTTTTCTTTTAAAAAAATTTAAAAATAAAAATAAAAAACAAAAATAAAATTAAAAATAAAAATAATAATCTTAAAGATATTTTCTTTTTAAAATAAAAATTTGGGGAGTGTATATAATTTACATAAAAATAAACTAGGGTTGAATTTGACATCGTCCAGTACACGATCCTAACAAGTGCTATTCATTTATGCATGACTGGTATTTAAAATGAGAAATGATAGTAACTGATGCTGCTTTCTGATTTACATCTTATTTTTTATTGCATATTAAAGTAAAGTAAACAGACTCTTTAAACGATATGCTTGGTAGACTCAGCCTGAAGAATAAAGTATGCAACAACAATATGATTTAAATTAAAATATATGCTTAAGGATGTCGGGATTTACGTGATCATTTTGGCCTGCACGAAAACTGAGTCCCGACAAAAAGTGGATTGAGAATTGATCTTTCACCCACCATGATACTAATCTCATGAGCCAAATCTTTGATCATGTCAAGTATATTTATGTGTCTTGAACTTGTACTTATCTCCTCTGTTGTACGGTAGTACTGACCTGGAGTGATGATCTCCTCTGCTGTACGGTAGTACTGACCTGGAGCTCTCATCGGCACTTGATCAAATGGTCATCTCTTTTGTTATATGTGAGTATAGACCTGGAGCTCTCATCATCTTGATCTATGTTGTGTCAAATCATCTAAATGATGAATTCATCACAGAAGGCAATATTATGTTGATAATCACTTGCACACTAATGCACAAGCCTTGCTCTATAAAGATCGTAACAAAATGCAAGAAATCTTGAGGTTGGGTGAGGGTTTTTGCGAAATGATTGCGGGGTCCTAGCATTCTAAAGTATTTAATCGAACCTTATCGAATCATATGTTGTTTGTTGAAAAAGATAAGGCATGGCTTTAAGTGGACAAATATATCAACAATCGTTATTGATTTGTTTCTGAATTTCAACAGTTCCTTTAGAGACTGTGATCAGATTCAGTTATCGGTATGATCTCATTGCCTGTCAATGATTAAATTCATCTCTGTGCTAACACATATCTTGAGGATGTGATCTCTGATCAATTTTGATCTCAGTTTTTGTTGTTAATATTTAAAATTAATAATAAATAAAAATAAAAAATTCGACGAAACTATAATTTCGCTAGACGAAATTGCAATTTCACTCAACATTCTCATCCTGTGCGATGTCTTTTTAATCTGAATTTTATCTGACGAAATTATAGCTTCGCTTAGCGAAACTATAGATTTGTCTGGCAAAACTATAGTTTCGCTTTCTGCGAAACTATAAGCTATTTAAGTCATTTTGCGAAATTAATTTCTCACTTTCACACTATCGAGTTGTTATGTTCCTTAGGGCTGCTCCGTGACCTTTTCTTACTTTTTTGTGATTCTGAGATTTTGATATTGATTGATAGTTGTTTCCAGTTCACAAGTGAGTCTCGAACTCCAGACCATCATTTAATCTTGTTAATCATTTCATATAGTGGGTATATTTGATCGAGACTCTTCTGTACCTTCGCTGTTCTTCCAGCGAAACTACCAATAGTCCAGCGAAACTGAACAAAAGTTCATGAACTCTCAGCGAAACTGTAAGGGTATGCTGTCCAAGCAAACTTAACTGTTTCGCTAGCTATTTTTCAGTTTCGCTATGCCGAAACAATTGTTTCAACATGTCGAATCTACCTCACTGTTTGGGCGAAACTGGTGTTTTCTTACTGGTGAAACTATACTTTCGCCTGTCGAAATTATAACTGATCCAGCGAAATTATAGTTTCGGCTAGAGATTTTAGAATTTTTTTATTTAATTTTTCTTTATCATTTTCTTCTTTTTTATTATTACTTATTTTTATTGTTATTGTTTTATATATTCTTTACTAATTCATTTGATTTGTATCTTAGGTTTTAATGGCAAATCTAAAGTTTGATAAGAGAAACAACATCACAGCTATTGTAGATGATACACATCCTAAAGTTGTCGGGTTTAGAGACTGTATTCGGTGGCTACAAAGATCTCTTGTAGTTTAAGCTATTTCTTATTCCACCACCATATATGATCTTCACATACGAGATTTTTGGAGAACTGCTGAATATGTTACAAGAGGGAATACCCAAAGGATCACAGCCAAAGTCTTAGAGCATGAGGTGACCAATACTGCAGAGACAGTTTCAAAGATTCTAAGGCTAGAGGAGGATTCTAGCGAAGAGGTTTCTATGTCCGATACTGAGGTGTTCACAGCATTCCGAAGCATGGATTATGAGGGGCTAGCTTTTGCTTCCCGAAAAGAGATAAAGAAGTCCTTTCTCTCCAAGGAATGGAGATTCAATGCCCACATCTTCATTATGTGTCTAGATCACCGTAAAGGTGGATTAGACGGGCTGAACATTGACTGGGTAAAAGCTATAGTGTTGTGTTGCAAAGGAGAGAAGGCAAACATAGCTAGACGAATATTCGCTTGCATGGTAGAGAATGTGATGGCATTGAAGAAGGATAAGTGGCTTTTGTATCCTCGATTTCTTCAAATGATCGTCGATGACTTAATTCCAAATGTACTAAGACACAGGGAGGTGAAAAGGTTGGTGCAGATGAACCAACTTATCTTTGTAGACTGTTGTGCTATCCGACATGACTTTAGTGGGAAGATCACCCATTTCTGGGAAAACATGTACCCACCCAAGAGATGGAACTACATTAGAAGGGTGGATGAGTCGGAAAATAAATGAGCTGAAGAAACCAAAACAAAACAGTCTGATGCAACCAAGAAGAGAAAGAGATATGCCAAATAGAAAGATTGTGATTTTAAAGAAGAAGTAAATGAAAGAGCTAAAGAGATAAGGATAGAAAAGGAGAAGAGATCAAAGAAGAAAGCTGATATAGCAGAATCAGAGAGGAGAACTAAACAGAGACATCAAGCATTCACTAAAACTCCTAAGAGGGAAGAAAGAGGAAACTTAGATGAAGATATGATTCGTAACCTTAACAGTTCTCTAGCAATTGAACTGAGCATGATAAAGACCAAGCTCACCAACCAAGAGATACTGGAGAAGCAAAAAGATGAGGTGATAAAGGGAATGAAGAAGATGCTTGTTCAACAAAATTGTGTGCTGAAGAAGTTGTTTGAGGAGATTGCCCAACTAAAAGTTGTTGCTGGCTTGCCTAATCAACTAACTCAATTTGAGTTAGATGATTTGACTAATTTTTCAAAATACCCATTCCTGAACGTGGGTACTTCATCTAGAGCAGGAGAGGGCACATCTGGTGCAGCAACTGCTCGTACTGAAGATCCTGAGATAAGACATGAAGATGAAGGTAGGGAAAATAAGGAGGAAATTTTGGAGGCTGGATTTATAAACATGGGATTTGATGTTGAAAAGGATCCGGTTGGAGAAGAGGTGGTGAGGGAGAAGTCGATTGAAAGAGATGGTGAAAAAGGAAAGGGACT
Source organism: Flaveria bidentis (assembly GCA_018326385.1). NCBI lineage: Eukaryota > Viridiplantae > Streptophyta > Magnoliopsida > Asterales > Asteraceae > Flaveria > Flaveria bidentis. Next base: position 7,345 of record BJCM01000402.1, on the reverse strand, counting down.
AGTTGATGAAGAAGATGATGATGAACAACTAGTAGATTATGATTCTGAACCAGAGTTCTATGAAGTTGATGAGAGGCCATTGATAAATGTTTTTGGATTCTTTATGCCCAAGACACATAGAATATTGATGTGGTTAGTACGTAATGATCCAAGTCGGGTCATACCCAATAACAAGCTTAGAAAACACCAATATAAATCTTTAATTGATGATATGATCATGCAATTAATAAATACACCAATTTAGAAAATGGGTTTTCTAAATAAATTGCATATGAGATGAAACAACTTATAAGGATATTTTGTTCATGGAGATTATTTGTCATGTTATTTAAGTTTGTTAAATAACATCAAATAATAATAATAGTGTGTGTATAAGTTATATAATTAAAAGGTTAATTAGATAACTTATAATTGTAATTAGTTAAACAAAATAAAAGGGAGTTTTTGGGGGGAAAACCCCAAATCCTTTTGGAATTCGGCCACCCCCTTTAAGGGGTCTTTGGCCTTTTGTTTTGACACTCTTTACTTCTAGAAAACACACACACATCCTCTCTTCTCTCTCTCACATGCAAAGGACCAAGAACCCACTTTCTCTCTATTTTCTTGAAGGTGTTCAAAG
>BJCM01000398.1:9994-26202 GCA_018326385.1 Flaveria bidentis | reverse complement strand
CTTAATTTGGTGCCTTATGTTTGTTGTTGTTGTTGACCTAATGATAAGTATTTACCTAATAGTTGACCTCGAATGTTATAATTATCAACATAGCTTGGTTTTACAAAGGATGTACCTAGGTGCGTTGGCGCGCAACCTTGCGTTTATGACTTCGTGAGGCGCATGTGGTGCAGGGTTGAGGTGACCTAGGGGAAGGTTTTGGGCAGCAGGGCTGTTGTACATATGACTTCGTAGTCTTTTAGATTTTAGTATGTAATAATAGATCATATATAGAACTTTTTTATAGCTAAACTTTCAACAGCTGATGCAAAAACATATGAGAAGTATAAAAAGAAATTTATAAATAAAGCGAGCCTCGCGTACGAAAATAAATTTAAACCAAACATCATATAAGTGTTGTATGAGAGTGCAAATTAGAAAAAAAATGTTTGAAGAGCTAAATAAGATGAAATTTATTGTAGAGTATTGAACTTACAAACATATCTTGATCTTCCTTGTGTGAAATTTTATGGAAATTCTTTTAATTGGAGTGACATGCTATAGTGCTATACCAGTGTCTCATACTTTATGATTTTGTTGTTTAATCATGTTTACTGAGCAGAAACATGATTATCATTTCCTTTAGTTGTTCTGTTCATTACACTGATATGGAATCCTGGATGCTCGAATTCAGGTAGATATATACACCACATGGCAGAAAAAGAGGAAGCACAGGTAACTACCCCTCGAGGAGCTGATTGGGAAGTGGTATCACTCACTGCATCAGCATATGCTGCTTCACCTGGTGGGAGTGTTCCGGAGTTTAAACATGAAGAAAAGGGTGAAGTGATCAACAAAGATAACGTTGAAACTTCAAATGCTCTGTTCATGTCGGGTCATTTTGTCTTTCCACCTGGGCAGCATGAGAACTCGCCCTCAAAACCTGAAAAGGCAGAGATTCTTGTAAATCAGGTAGGAAAAGATGATGGTTCTGTATCTGTTAAAGATTTAGGTGGAAGTTTTGACTCTAGTAGTAAGGAAGAAGAAAGTTGGGATCTTAGGAAGCTGACAGAGTTGGGCTTTACAGATAACACTAGCTTAAATTTGGCGGGGAAAGAGCAGAGTATTTATGATTCTCCTACACTTCATTCGCTGCACAGTGAAGCGACTATTGGTGCATTAAACATAGATGATGAAACGAGTGTGTTTGATGAGTCTATAGATTCTTCTGATCCGACATTTGGTCCAAACACACCAAAACTTCCTTCTGAAGAAGGCAATGATGAGGGGTCTGGCTACACAGTTTGGTTAAAGAAACAAGCTGTTTGTTTTTATGAACATGCAAAAGAAACAAACACACTGTGGTCAGTTTTGGCTGCTGCTGCTGTAATGGGCATTGTGATTATTGGCCATAAATGGCAGCAAGAAAAATGGCAAGTTCTGCGTCATGAGTGGAAATCTAAGATCCATGATGAGGTACACGTTTGATGATGATTCAACGTTTGTGTTTTATATCGTTTTATTGACTGTCTAACTTTGTCTTTTATCTACGTTAAACATGTTTTTAATTTTGTTTTAAATTACTTGAGGCTGTATGAACATAACACAACACAACACATGATTTCATAGTCTTAATGTTTGGTTCTCTTGACAGAAACTAAGGATGATGGCGGGTCCCTTAGCCCGATTCAAATACACAATCATAGGAGGGCATCAACATGACTTTTCCATCGGAGGAAGCATCTCTGGGGAACTTTGAATGTTAACGGTGATAATTTCGTTTGATGATGAGGTGTTAATGGTGATGCAAAAAACAGTGTATGATTATACTTGAAGAAATAAAAAATGGGAGCCATGATATGGAAGATGCAATATGATGAAAGCAGCCAAACAGATGATGTTTCATTTTGCAGTATTTCAAGTAGGAAACATTTGTTAATCTTTGCTTATTATGTTACCTTTTTATGCTTGTAATTAGTACATATTTCACTTTTATAAGATCTTGATTGTGAGTAATTGTGTTTTTAAATCATCTAACTGCAAAATTGGGGTTCCAAAAACTTGTCAATGAAGCCAGTCATCAATAGATCAACATAAAAAAACAAAACAAAATGAAGTATTGAACATCTTACGGGTTGCTAAAGGTCAATACGTTGACTTTCTTACAGTCAACCTTTTACACATCTATACCACTGGTCAGTATCCTGTTTTTCTTATAATTCAAATTTCTTTTACAATTTCTGAATTTCATCTAATTTCTTCAGAATCCCTTAAAGAATTTTCAACAATCCCAAACGTCCCTTTTGTTTTGATAAATCATACACTTCCTAAAATTTGAAAAAAAATATAAAAGAATTTGCACAAGACGAATTCAATGGTGTGTAGATAAAAAAAACGTGTTCAAATCTTAATCATGTGAACCCTAACCTAATTATCAAGAATAAACATCAACATATCTCTGCTCTAATGTATTCCATTTAATTCAAGATATGAAAATTTAAGAAAAACTAATCAAGAATTGAAAATAAAAAACTAATCAATAAACAAAAATCACAAATCAATCAAAAAAAAAAAAAACACAACAAACTATTAACATCTAAAAATCTACAAAAGTCAATCCGTTGAGTTCAATAAATGCATCAATTTACCTTTCTAAACCCCTACACACAAAACCCTAAAGGTTCTTGGCTCCCAAACAAATAACATGCATCATGCATGCATCTTCAATAATCAAGATCCACCTTCATTTGCTTTTGATCATCATTCTTTTGGATCAATACAACTACCACCTTCATCATCGGCGCCATCGTCGTCGCCATTATCATCGTTTCCCCAAATCATATGCGATAACTCGTAAATCTTGACATCAATAGCAGGCATCCAAGCTTTCAAATTTGCACCAAAAATGAACGTCTTATCCTGGTTCTTGAAGTATCTTTCAGGCAATTCAACCATTTTACTCGTAAACACATCTTCATCGATATAAACCCCGCGTTCGATCCAATCCTTATAGAAATCTTGCAATTTTGTCCAATCATCAAAAGGGTACGTTCCATTTGTTTTGTGATATTCAAGAATGCTCTTCAAAAGATTGATCTCGTGTAACTTCCTCCACGTGGTGATGGTTCTGCTGGCTGAATCGATGGTCACATCTTTCGGGATGGCGAATTGGTGGGTTGTAGGTTTAGTGGTGGTGTCGGGATCGTCTTCGGGGGTGACTGATTTGTAGCGTTTTCTTGGTGGCAGGAGGTTGTTTTCAGGAGAATGAAGTGATTTTGGGTAATCCATTGTATGATCTTGATGGGTTTCTTTTCTTTAAGGATCTTTTAAACAAAAGGATGGATCTTGAATGGTGGTTAGTGGTTTGATCGAGTGATCAGAGAGATGAGTAGAGGAAGAAGATGATGGTGAACTGATGAAGGATTATGAAGAATTTGAACTTCAGTCAGGAACTTGTATTATTTATAGTTGTTTGGTATATTTGAATGGCAATCATTATGACATGTAACAATGCATATTTATAATACCGAAATTTCATTTTTAGTGCCAAATTTCATTCTTAGTGGTACTAAATTTTGATTTGAGTGAATTGTTGTCATTTTCTTTTATTTTTTGCATCTGGCTAAAGTCTTAAAAATTGTCATTTTCATTTAAAATTGTTAACTTCGTTATTTTAAATCGTTAAATCATACATCATTAAAAAGGGTAATTATAAAAAGACAAAATCCTAATTTATGTTAACGAATTGTTTAAATTTCATTCACGTGTTATTATTTCATTAATGAAACCTACATAAGACGTTTTATCTTTTAATATTCGAATATTTAATCATAACTGAATCATAAGATTGTCGGCTACATTGGTGGGAGAGAATGATAAACCTAGCACGTGGTGGTAGTCGGTACCCCGTTGCAAAGAGGTTGTATTATAGAGACCACCATCTCTAGTCTTCATCTTTCTTATATCGTGATCCATTTTTCCACTCAATTATGATTATGTAACTGAGTAACTTTGTTGTATATTTTAAAAGATAATTTTGTCAATTTACATATTTAACATTTTACATCAACAGAGACAAATTTTTTAAACATTAGGAAGTCAAATCCAAAAAGAATATTTTTAGATAACAAATAACCAACCTAAAAAAAATTAGCAATTCAATCTTACTTCTATATACTACAGGAGTACAGGCTAGGTTTAGTTCACAATCTAGGTGTTTGATTCAAGTTACACTTGGGTCGAATTCATAAACACTTTGGGCTAAACGACTATGTTTGGGCCTACCATTTTTTGACGCTTTTACGGCATTATTTTTGTAAAACTCTTGATAAATATGTTTTAAGTCATATTTGAGTATTTTAAATGAAAAATTAAAAGACAAAAAAGAAAAGGGAGTTGTTTTAAAATTTAAAAATCCTTCAACTTTTAAAGAGAAAATTTTAGAAAACGCTCTTTTAAGTCTATACTAGGAAATTTTTATATAATTATTTATCTTCAAAAGGTCTTTTAAATCCTTCACGTAAACTTTTTGTAACAAATTTCATTACTTAGGACAAGACACGTTATTTTTTTTGTTATGCAAGTGACAATGTGATCTTTCTGCCCCAAAGAACTACTTACGTAATTACATAAGTAGATTGTAGAAAACCCAAATTGCACTTTTACTTAACAAAAGAACTTAACATCCCAATTAGCCTAAAACACAAAAGATGTTACAAAATGTTTATATACTAGATGTTTAGAGCTATTATTGAAGATAGATAATTAGGGTGAAATTATTCTAAAAAGAGAAAATACTAAAATGTACGAACAAATATTTATATCCATCAGATCTTTGATCCAAGTATTAAAAAAATTCAGTAGCATAATAGTATATAATTAAAATTATAAATGACAAACCAAAAGTATTTAAACTTAGAGCATTTTCATCCCATCCTCAATTAGTCATTTTAATCAGCACCATCAATAATTATAACCAACTATTATAAAGACATATATGATGCACATGAGTATAAAATAATACAGAATCATTAGAACCAACTTTTCAGAATATAAACTTGTGTCCTCTAATCTTCATGAAACATCCTCTAATACCATAGAGAAATGAGTAATAAAGAATTCAATCATTACCATGGACACCATCTGAAGCAATATAAACACAACGATCTCAACAAAAAGAATAACAACTTCAGAAGTAACGATGTTTATTTTTTTATTTTTTATTTTTTGTGAAACTAACGTTGCTAATACATGTGAAAATACAAACAAAAAATAAGCACTACGTTAGTCAAAAGTTCCATGTGAAACTGACAGACACATTACCAATGGTACTTTTTGCTTTTGTCAAACTGATAGATGAAAGAAAATAACTTTCAAGAATCTCAAATGAAAAGGCAAAAAATACTACCCAAACCAAGCTCAAATCATGGCAACCAAGCATTTTGGTTAAAGATCATGAAATTAATTTTTTGCAACTGAAATCTTTCATCTAACAAGAAACTACTCATACAGGTGGAAAAATCACATGAACAATAATGTCTGAGAAAAAATATAGCTAAATCATATCAAATTTTTACTAAAGCAAATATTAGTGATGAGATATGTTTTTAACTATAGGCATTTTTTAAATTAGCTTTATTTTGATTAGACACATTCAAAATATTTTTTAATTCCTTTATTAATGTTAATGTTTTGAATGTGTTTAATCAAAATAAAGACAAATGTTTTCAAAGACAACTGCAGTTATAAAGGAATTCTTTTAATGTGAATATCAAGGTCACCTTTTCATTCCCCTCCAAAACAATATATCCACCTGGGTCAAGTGGGCATTCACCTAGGAGAAATATGATCTGAAATAGTCTGCATATTTAGGTTAGACATGTTGATAACATGAATTCAAGTGCATTTTAAGTAGAGTAGTACATTATTGTGTACAACTTATTATATTTTATAAAGTATACAAACCAATTTTTGACAGTTCATCTTCATCCTTGCCATGAAGGACACAAGAAAGACTCAATGACATAATGGGATAACAACTTCTTTCTGCAATATCATATAAGAGAAGTTTAAATATCATATCTCTGAGACCAAAGTTGCTAATAATATCAGAAACTTAAAACATACCTTCATCATCATACGAGAATCGCTACCATTGGAATACTCGATGTTCACAAATATTGGAGCAGCATACCTATGTTGTGTGGCATTAGTGAAGAGAAAAAAAAACAAACATTTTTCACTCCATTGCATGTAACATCACACATATTTGATGCTACAAACATGAATTTGAAAAACAAACTTGCTTACATCTTGTCACCTGGCCGACACTTTTGAGGACTCGGTGAGTCAGTCACACCATCAACAACTTCAGAACGCCTCCCACCCCAAACATCTGTATATCTGTCATCACACCGGAGTTAAAAATTTAAGCTTGTTTTTCAACAGCGTAAACTAAGAGAATAACACCCTTCATCATGAAACAGACTAGGGTATGCATGAACATGTAGGCAATACTCGATCCCAAAAAGAGGTATCACTGATAAATAGACTGAAATATGTAACATAGGAGCAGGTGACCACATAGTAAGTGGCAATCGCTTGAAAAGTCCATGATTACAGCATTGGATCTTTAAATGGACAAAATTTACAAAAATGGGACCCTAATACCTGATGTAGACACTAGAATCAACTCTGGATGTCACCTTGTTGTTTGCACGAACGAATGATCTTCTTTATTTCAGTGCTTACGAAGTAATTAAAAGAGTCCAAATGTTGCTTCACTAAACCTCTGACCTCAACTCAAAAAGTTAGCACATAGCTTCCTAAATATATGATACCTGTTACATCTCCTAATTTTTCCCCTCCATTTTTACTGTTTTCCCTTCTTTTTCTTTTTGAAATCTAGACTGGATTAGTGAAGAAAATGTTCACCTAATGATTATTAGACTGCCTAGAATAATCGTTATAATAAACTAAATAAAAAAAAGTAACAGCGGTAATAACAACAAAGACCATAACAATAAAATGGAATGAGCATGTGAAAACATACCATTCCTAATCACATACCCGCATGTTGATACATGATTTTTAACTTCTAAGCACCAGAAATATCCTCATCAGGTTGTCTGTTTAAACACCTACTAGAAATTAATGGATGTCGACGCTCAAATAAGTGTGAAAAGGAACACATCATTTATATCTTGCGAAACGATTTACTCAAAAGAAACGTTGATTTATGAATGAAAACGTAGATCGCCTTCACTTTACTTAAAGTTCCTATCACATACCACAACTCAATTTAACCAGCAACGTATTTCTGGTGTAAAAACCCTAATCGATTTCTGATCCTTTGAATATTATAACAAAAACGAATCATTTCACCTACGAACAGTTAAGAATCAAAATCTAAATGCAATTACCTTGAGAAACTCAAGAGGTGACTGGAATTTATCGACCGCAGACTTCACCGGAGCCACGATAAATTGCTTGTCAACAATGATTCGGTACTGAAATCAAATCAAAAATCAAAGAGTATGTATCAGATTAGGATAATGATGATTACAAATGATCGTAAACAATCGATGTACCTTTGAATGCTGTCATATGGTGTAGCAGAGTGTTCGATTGCCTACATGATCAATGAAATCGAAAATCAATTTTGGTACGTAGGTTTTAAGGGAAATCGAGGTGAATATGACCCCCTTTCGTCGACCAATGTTGCGGTAATATAAATAATTAAACCCCTTGGATAATATTTTGTGTGTGCTATGTTTGGCAAGGATTTCTTTTTATTTTATTTGGCATGGTTAAAGATATTGTTAGATTTTTATTGTTAGAATATTTGTATTTTATTGTATTGTATTTTTATTAAAAAAGTTTATTAAAATAGATGGATTGAAATAATTTTAAATTTTATAGGTACTGGATAATTTGATTTATCCGATGGATTCCAACCATAAGCCAGGTCATAAAATCCGATTTTTCAATCTTAAACCGTAAACTGTAACATGTTATTTTTAAGGGAAAAGACAATCGATTTTAACTTTGTTTGAATAGTTTTGATTAGTTTCATTGGTTTTCTAATATAAAAAACATTTATGCTTGAATTCTCAAACATCACGAGTCATGTTTCAAGCTTTGTGTGTTAGAGCACCGACGAGTACAACTTAAAACAAATGGGACAAGTCCATGTGAGATTACATGTCTACTTTGTATTTTTAAATACTTTGTTGGTTAAGTGTTACGTGAACCAAGTTTCAAATGGGTCAGGAGCCATTTGCAAACTGAATTTTACTGGTATCTCGAGCGGTTTGGTTTGTCCAGTATATTCCAACCATAAAGTAGAACCACAAAATCCAATGTTCATATCAAACTGTAAACTTAAACGTACTATTTTTACACTAGTCCGTTTATCTTTGTTTGAATGATTTCGTCAGTTTTAACATTTTATAGTATCACAGACATTTATGGTAGAATCCTTTAAACATTATTAGTCATGTTTTGAGCTTATGTGTATAAATTCACCAACAAATACAACCTAAAGCAAGGGACACATTGAGTGACACTACAAACCGCTTCATAATTTAGAAAAAAAACGTTATTATGAATATTAAGTGGAGTGGGTTTTAATGAAAGGTTCGGAACTCACTTGACTGAGTTGAAAAGCATCTTAAATGTTAAAAACAGGTCTCACTTCAAAAGGTTTGACTAACTTGACTAAATAAGCTTCGAAGACTCTAGGGATTCACTTGACTAGGTTAGAAAGCATCTTAGATGTTAAAAACCATGGTTTCATTTCATTTTGTTTGATTTTTATTTGATTATACTTACTTTAAGCATGCCCGTTAGTTATTAGATATTTGTTAACCGATTGAGTACTCTCTAACAAATATTTGAAAGATGAATTTACTCAAGTACACTCATGTGACGTTCATTTGTAGTTATATGAGGTGTTCTCTTAAAAGTGTAACACCGTAAGCAACACAGTGATTCCTTAAATATACAGACAAACAATAACATTTTATTTTTTTTACTCGCAACCACTTAAAATTATTTTTTATAATTTAGAAAACACACTCACATGTTTTTAGTAAATCGACTCTAAATAAATCCCACCTCATTTTACTATCCTATAGAAAAACTATTTATTGAAAATAGATTTATAAAATCAAATAAATTATCTAGAATCAGAAAAATAATTATAAAATATAAAACCTATGGAAGTTTTGTCAGGATTACAATCTTTTTAAACGGCAAGAGTTGAAGTTTGTTAAGTTTTTTTTTACTCATTTTAGTCATCTCCGTTTATTAATTATGACATATGACATTTTGGTTATTATTATTTTAATAAAATAAAATATTTGTTTGATAGGCGCGTATCTTGGGGTCATGATTTCCCGGGATTCTGGTCCCACAAATACAAATATCCTCATCAGCCGTACTCATAAACCTCAACAATTCCCCCAAACATCTTCAGTGTCCCCTCTCTTCTTCCTCCTCACACACACAAACACACACCACACGTCACAGATTTGATCATCATGTAATCAGACTTTTTGTGAAGAAATGTCACTAATCAAGCGTCGCATTGGGAAGATCGATCACAGCACTTGCCACTCCATACCTGGTTAGTCATTTTCGCCTTGTTTTAAGGGTTTTTTCATCCATTTTTGTGGTGTTTCAATCTGATGCTGTTTTACGTCGATCTGTTGCCATGGGAGGACGATGACCGATTGTTTTGTCAAACAACAGCAACAACATTTCCTTCTGAAACTCTATTCCACACGCTAATGAGGTTACCCGATCAATTTTGTTTTCAATCAGTCTTTGTTTGTTTGTTTGTTTGTTTGTTTGTTGTTAATGAAATCTCAACTAATAACTCATTCATATATGACTTTTTGTGAAGAAATATCACTAATCAAGCGTCATATTGGGAGGATCGATCCCAACACTTGCCACTCCATCCCTGGTTAGTCATTCTCGACCTTTTATTAGGGCTTTTTTCCCCTTCAACCATCCATTTTTGTGGTGTTTTAATTTGTTGTTGTTTGATGTCTGTTCGGTTGTTTTGTCAAACAACAACCTTGCCCTCTGGAACTCCATTCCACACGTTAACGAGGTAATTCATTTATGTTTTCTTCATATTCTATTTGTTCGTTCATTTGTTGTTACTGAAGTTTTAACTAACACATCGTTACCTGGAATTAATTTTGTTGATTTTTGTGAGTTTTGATCCGGCTGCTGATTCCAAAGACCTTATCAACGATTACTCAATACTAGTTAAGACCCTGTTGTTGTTTGATGTCGAGAGCAAAGAGATCACCCAAATAGGTTTTGTAAGGGTTTAATTACATTTTGTTAGGTTAATCGACAAGTTATCAATCTCTCTTAACCACAAATGCTTTATTGTTTCTATTCATACAGAAAGTAGCTTTTAATTATATACTCTAATAGCTTATTGTTTCTTTTTAGCTATCTTTTTCTCTTGGATGGACCCACTCACGTGTTACAAAGAAGGATCACATACAACACATTGACCGATAAGTAAGCACGCTATTGTTCCGTCATTGTATTTTTTTAATTTTCTTGATGTTGAATTACATTTTTACCCTTTAGGTTCTAGATATGCTGGACAGAAGAGGTCCTTAAACCTACACCATGGCTTTATATCATAGCCATTAGCTTGGAGGAAGGTTTGTGTATTGACATTTTCTTACAAGGTTTGTCTCGTTTTAATAAATCCATGAAGTATCAAGATTTTAGTGAATGTGATGACTCTTATGAATTCTGCCGGAAACATCATATCTTCATTGTTGACTCGTTTTTGTTGTATCGGTAACAGTCAAATCAATCAAACATTTTGAAAGTCAACCTTATTGTATTTTTAAATTTAGTTAGCACAACCTTTTTAATCGCTCTTCAAAATAATGACATAGATACTAATAAAACTGATGAACTTAAAGAATCAAGAGCACCGATAATATTATTTTGTGGGTGTGTATGTCAATATCAGAATCCTTGCAATGCCTTGGTAGATGTGTAACATATAATAAAAAACTTAAATTGATTGGCTTGTTTTCATAACAATTTATTTTCATGTGATAATAGTTGCATTCTAAAGTTGTTTTGTTTTCTTTACATATGCTTCCGGTTGCTGTTACCAATGATAATACTTTCACTGTAAAACTGCAACAAAAAAGATGCAGGTTGTTGTTTTCTCGTTTTTTATCTAGATTATGACACCTTAAGAGATATCCGCACATTTTTGTAATCCCTATAATCTTGACTTACAAGCTGCATATCTTTCAATGATCATAGGGGAACATATTATATTCCGATTTAGTTTCTTTGGTGAGTGATGATGCTTGGAGCTGTTTAATTGGTAGAATGTATATTCAGTGATCACAGGTTTCTTTTTAACGCTAAGCACATTTACCGGATGATATTCTTCTAATTTTTGTTTTTATGTTGATACATTCCTACAACTTTCTACCCTATTTTGAGGGCTTCTATAATGCTTACGGAACTGGCTTGGAAGCCAGTTTACGCAGCAGTATTTTGAATGTTGTTTCCGGCACTAATGTGCGTTCCTTCCTACTAATCATAATTTTTAACATCCTTGTTTTTACACTCACTAGTGTTTATGAACTATTGAATTTGCTAAATAGCTCAAAATTTGTAGAAAGGCACACATGTAACACACTAGAGCTTTTGTATCAATCAACTAAAATGTTTTCTCTATATGTTTGAGACAGTACCTTGTGAATGCAATCTATGTATGACATCACCATTTTTATTGACTTCCCCTTTTCTTTTATAAAAGATACATGCAATCTTCATTTGACAGGATATGATCATTTCTAGTTCTAAAATGCTCCAATAGAAGCAAGAAATGGACAGATGATTATAAATCTTTATGTTAAGAATCTTCCTTATGTGAGTAGGGATATGGTCGTTTCTAGTTTTATTGAATCATATTTAGTCATTTCTTACTCTGTGTATACTTTAAAGGAGAGGCTTTCCTTATGCTACATTATTAATCTATATGTTAAGAATTTTCCTTATTGGAAGTGGTATATGTATGCTGCTTACTTCAAAACTAACATCGTGTTACACTTATGGGTTTTGCTTTGTATCATTATGAATAAATAAGAACATTTAACTCATATTTTCTTTTCCATACAGATTTGGATACATAGATCATGACTCCTGAGCTTTTGGCTTTGACTGCCACTTCCACTTCCGAAGGTAAAAATTTTAAGATTTATGTTACGCAATCTTATCATTCTCTATTTAATAATTTGATTGAATAATCATGTTTTTTTAAAAACACTTTTGGCTATATGATGCTATGCAAGTCATAGACAAATATTTGAATCTTCACTCGGGTTAGCTCTTTCAGCAACTGAACATGAAGCGGTTCAGGGTTACGGTGATCAAAAGGGAAGGAAGATAGTTTCAGCATGTAGCTTGTATCATGCTAAAGAATGTTAGTCCTCATCTAAGCCTTTCTTATCTAGTTTTTTTGTCATCATTTTCTAGTAACTAACTAATCATTATTGAATAGATCTAACGGTCCACAAGTTATCCTAACTCATAGTGCTAGTATTACACAACATCACACTGTGTACACACATGTTAAAATGAAGTTAACTTGTAAGTTTAATCAGATGGTACTAAAATTCAAACATTGTTGGAAATAGAAATTATGTTTGTAATTGTATATGCTCTTGTAAAGGGGGATGATTATCTGCTTGTTTCCTCATTCATTCATGACCCATTTGTGGAAGTTAGAACTTCTGAATCTATGTAAATCTTCTAGGGAAACTAAAGTTGATTTTTAACTTGTGTTAATTTAATAATAAAGATGACATAAACTAATGATGCTGCTGAGCTTATGGATTCAAGATAACTCATGAGGAGCATTCGGAGACATGACCTATACCTAATTTTTACTAATCATAATCAAATATGTAAACATCATGTAAATGGAGCATTTATTAGTTAAATTTTCAACCTCAATTCTTTTTATCAAGTTTCAGTCGCTTAGACACACAAGTACTAATGGTTATTTTAGATTCAAAATACTGGTGGCTTTTGTTTAAGCGAAGAAGATTTTGCTGTCAGCAATGTTAATTGTTTTGACAAAGGAGAAAAGTAATACACTTGAGAGGTATAATTGCAAGATTTAATATTTATTTCCATCATAAGCGCTTTTCTAATTTTTCTCTCTACACGTGTCTTTCTAGTCCAGCATCCACTTTGTTTTGTGGCTTTCTAGTCTAGCATCAACTTCTTTGGGGTACACTAAATTCTTATCCCTGCAATCTTCACTTGCTTAGTCATGGCTTGAAAGGTTAGCTAAAAGTATGTGGGTCAATTTCAACCAACTCTCTTTATGTTGTATTAGTAACAGTCAAATGGGTCAAACATTTTTCAAGTCAACCTTGTATTTATAAGTTTAACCAATACAACCTTCTAAATGTTTGTTCAATGATAAAGATACTAATAGTAATAAAGCTGATGAACTTAAGGAATCAAAAGAACACATTGGAGAGAGAACCTACATGGGCTATTTTTTAATTATTAGTTAAATATGGTTAACTTTCAAAAAAAACATCAGGAGCACATTTTTTTGGGGTGGGTTGGGGGGATCTCCTTTTTGTACATCTGGTTTTCTAATACATTGTGAACTTTTTTCAGGCGCAAAGAAATTCTTCTCTATGAAACTCTCACTTGCGATGTCAAATTTAGTTTGACAAAGGGAAGATATAATCCCCTTGAAAGGTATTACAGTTGCAAGATTTTGTATTTGTTTCCATTTTTCTTCTCTCTACATGTGGTGTTCAAATCCAGCGTCAACTTCTTCAAGGTACAAAAAAAATCTAATCCCTGAAATCTTCACTTGCTTAGTCAACTACAAATAGCATAACAAAAGTATAGTTGTTATTTTTAAATAACTTTGGTTTGTATTTGTCACGGGTCAATTTTTTTAAAAAGTCATCCATTTTGTAGTTTTAAATTTTACTTCACACAACCTTCTAAGTCTTTACTAAATTGAAATATTAATATAGAAATATTGTAACGATCTTGAGGACAAAATGACATTTTATTGTAGATGGTCTAACATAAGAATTTTGTGTAAAAGATGTTATCTCTAATACTAAAATATAAAATAAAATTCAAGAAAATTATAAAATACACAAGACTTTCTTCATCCTACTAGAAGTACAATTTGTGATAGAGATGTGAAGATTTTAAGTCCTTTCAATACAGGTACATCTTTCTCTTATCCTCTTTTCTGGTATTGTTGATCATGGTGAATTATATTATAGCTTTTCATGCTCAAATAAGCCAAGCTTCTCGTGATTTTGACATAATTTATAAGCAGAAACTACATGATATGGTTCTGATTTCAGAAACTACAATTTAGTTGCATAAGATAAGAGTCTAGAGTGCTATTTAAGATGAGAATTAATAAATTGTGTTGGGGCAGAATGCTAATAGTTGAAGCTAGGTAATTGTTGATAGAGGGAAAAACGGTATGCAGCATTAGTCATTCAAAATAGAAAATGTTTCAATTGAAGGGAGAAATTTGTCTTATCTTATTCTTAGTGGACCTGAATAGTTTATTTACATGTATGAAGAGAACAATAGATTAATAATGGTGATTAGAAAGAGATGGAAAGTAAGTAATAAAAAATATTTTTTGGTATTAGCTGTTATTTGAAATTTAAAATTTCAAGTACGTTTGAAGTTTTTCAGACAAGACACTTCTGTAATCCATGCGGAGAAAACTGCACAGATTTTTGCTTATGCGGCTTGCCCTGTTCTTTTCAACTCGTTTACAGAAGACATTTAATTTATTGTCTCTTGTTAACCTCAAAGTGATGTAATTCAGAGGTTGTGTGTGGATTTATGATTTATTTTCTTTTAAGTAGTTGATCCATGGGTGAAAAAAGCAAATATTACTTGTAGCGGTCCAAAAACAACGGTTTGGTTTATAATAAATCTATTAAAAGAGCAAAGAGCAGTTGCCATTGTTTATGAAAATTCAATTAAAATAAGCGGTGATGGTAATTTATTTCTTTTGCAGTTAACGAAGAACATCTTCCAGCCATTATTTGTGCTTTTGAGCAAGTTGTTCAGGTGTTTATTCTACCTAAATGTACACTTAGAGCATCTCTCGTTTCATTTTAACCTGGTCATTGGAATGGGCTTGACGTAATGGGTTGCATAATGGGTCAATTCCTAATATAGATGCAAGCATGTCACATTGGGTTCATAGGTTTTGCCAGTTTGATTTATTAAAACAATAATATTTTTTAATGAAGCAAAATAGAAGGTTTTTAAATCGGTTGAAAACATTTTTAGGGACTTGTTTGGACCCATTGGAATTGTATTCATTTTAGTGAATTTGATATATTAATGATGTATGTGTCATGTGTGTTCTTTAATTAATGTGGTTGGCTGGTTATGTATTTTACGGAAGTGTGAATACTATATCTATATACAATACTAGGGGACACTTGACGTATTTCTATGCTCCCTAATTTTTGCTTTTCTCGCATCTATGTGTTCTTAAATAATTATCTAAATTTAAAATATTAGATAAATTTATTTGTTTTTTAGATTTAAAAATATTTTATAATAAAATAAATTAGATGGCTGTTTATTAATGTTGTCTAGAAAACAAATCTTTATTAAATAATTTTATTTTAAACATCAATCTTTTTTAAACATATGAAATATTTTAAAATTAGTGTTTTAAAAAAGTGATTTTTTTATAAACTAAAATCAAGTAAAACTAGGAGTTATAATAAGAAAAATTTTAAAGTGACACTTTTAATATGTTTGGTTTAAAAAAATTAATTTCTTTTGGAAAAAAAGAGTAAAAACAAAAGTTTCAATGTTGATATTATTATTTTATTACTCATAGTTATTATTTGTATGTAATTTTATCATATCTTATTTTAAAATATTATTTTATATTTCATATACTTTTATATTTAATATTTTATTTTTTCAACAAACTAAATGAGTAACTTTAGGGACACTGTGCATATTTTTAGGTCCCCTAAGTTTGTTTTATTCTCCTCTTAAATATTATTTTAATTAAAAAACATATTAAATAATTTTAATTTTTTTCTAGATTAAAAATAGTTTTTTAATATATTAAGACATATGTCTTTTTATTAATGTTTTTTCTAAAGAATAATTTTTATAAA
>BJCM01000396.1:0-21887 GCA_018326385.1 Flaveria bidentis | reverse complement strand
TTTCATAGTATGGCCAGGTTGTAGGATGTAGTATAAGTATTCTCTTGTTCTTGTAACTTAAGATATACCTTGTAACACTTGTAATAGAACCTGAGAAAGCAATATACTGCAATCTTGAAAACCCATTTCCTTGTGTTGTGTTCTTTTGGTTCTGTCTCATTAATTACTTGTGTTCTTAGTATCATCTTGTGTGGTTAATCCAGTTCACTGTTTGATTAAGTTTGAGTCACTCTCCTCTTTGTGTTGTTGTGTTGTAATTTGCATGCCTTCAACGGTCCTGCAGGACTACCTCTGGAAGTTCTTGCAAGGCTTGATGGTTATCAAACTGGATACACCATGTATAAAGCCTTAAAGACCATTTGTGAAGGAGGCAAGGAGATTCAAAATCTTAAGAAACAAAAGTTGAAAAGGCAATTAGAATTGTTTCAAAATTTGTCTAGAGAAACCATAAATCAGATGATGAACACATTTGTTCAATTTACAACGGAGATGTCAACAGCTGGTATTAAGCCTGATCTTGAAGATCTAAATCTTAGACTACTCAACGCTTTACCCTCATCATGGCAACAAACAGTAACATTACTAAAGCATACTGAGAAGTTCCCTATGGATCTAGATCTACTCATTGCCAAAATAGAGTCAGTAGAGATTGGTGAAAGCTTAAGGAATAATGATAGAGCAGCATTAATGTCTCAGTATGAGTTTGTTGCTTCTCCTGCAAACACTGTTGAAAATTCATTCATGGCAAAAAGTGAGAAAATTACTTAAGAAGAGGGAGATTTATTTGTTAGAGCAGGATTTTTACTGATTCATCATTTACTAGTGCTCCAGCTTATTCAACACAGTCTCATTCTCAATCTCCTCCTAAATCTCAGTCTCAAACATATAATGTTCAAACAAAGACTTCTTCATCTAACTCTACTAAGTCTAGCAAAGTTAAAGATGTGATAAACATCCTATTAGAGGATGAAGAGTCTAAAACTACATTCACTGCATTTATGGCTAGTTTTCAAGCAAATCAAGGTAGCCATTTAAATCAATTAGACCTTGTTTTTGCAGGATTTGTTTGAAATGGATCCTGAAGATGTTGAAGAAATGGACTTAAACTGGAAGATGGTAATGATTGCTTACAGGACACAAAAACACTCATATGTCAACAGGAAGTACAAGCCAAGTCCTAACAAGACTGTTGGGTTTGATAAATCAAAATCAAGGTGTTTTAACTGTAACAATTATGGTCATTTATCCAGAGAATGCAAAGCTCCAAGAAATAATGGAGGAAATGCTCAATCAAGTTCTAGCAATCAAAGGTTTCAACCAGCTCAGAAGACTTTTCAAAAGCCTTATCAAAGTCTTCCTATGCTTGAGCTTAAAGATTAAACAAAACCATCTAACTAAACCAAGAAAACTTTAGTAGTCAGCATTAAAAATGGTTATGATTGCAGTGCATATGCTGAACAGTTTACCAATGTTTTAACATCAAGTTTATTTCTTGTTGCAGAAATCCTGGGAGAAGATTGGTCAAAAAATAATGATCCAAAGGTGGAAGGTGAGAATGAAGAAGATGACTATGATTGGAGTGACAAATCTGATCCTAAGAAGGATTCAAATGAAGTAGCTCTAATGGCATAGTTTGATCAACCTAAGGTTGACACTTTATCTTTAAAAACTAAAACCTTATCTCCTAAATTCCCTGAAATCCCATCTGAAGTGAGAGAAAAACTCTGCACAAAATCATGCTATGAACATGTTGAATACTATAGAAACTACTCATATAAAATCTGTAAGAAACTAATACAAGAAGAGTCATTGCATAACAAACTAAAAACTGATCATAAAACAGCAGATCAAAAGATTATTTCTCTTCAAACTTAATGGAACAAAACACTAAAAGAATTAGAAATTATTTCTAAACAATTGGAAGAGATAACCAAAAATCTTGAAAAAGAGAAGATAGCACATGCTCCTACTCAAATGGATATTGCTAAAGTAAAAAGTTCAAAAATGATTGTAGAAAAACTGGTAAATGAGAGAAAAGATAAACAGAAAGCAGGGTTAGGTTTTGTAAAATCTTGAATTTTTGTTAACTAAGTGTTAATTTTGCTTAATCTTGTAAGGGTCATTGTTGCCATATACAAAACTTATGGGCCATTTATGCTTATTGTTTAAATTGTAATAATTCCTTAACTTGAAGTTTATGATATTAATTATTACTTAATAAATAATTAATGTTCTTAAAAATACCAAATTATAAAAACCACACTAATAATAATAATAACAATATTAACAACATTAATAATAATAATAATAAGGATAATAATAATAATAATAAGAAAGATTATGGTAAAGATAATAATAATAATGATTTATAAAAATTACTAAACTTAAAAATGATTTAAAACCTAATGTATTTAAGTAAAAGGGTTTGTTTTGTCAATTCATTAAACTTTAAAGAAAGTTTTTTAACATAAAATGATACAACTCCAATCTTAAGGGGGCCAAACTGTAAATTTATAAAAATTAAACCAAACCCCCTCCCACCCACGCTTTTCCGGCCAAACCTTCGGCCACCACCGGCTGCGGCTCCGGCGAGCCTCTAAAACTCATTAAAACGTCGATTAATGAACCAAAAACTGAATCAAGTCGCTTCGTTTGTGTGAATCGAACGTTAAGGCACTGAATAATCAAAGATTAAACTCGGTTATCACTCAATCGAGAGCATAATCGTAGCATCTTAAAGTCCAAAACCGTTTGGGCACTAAACCTCTATAATAATTCAATTAAATGATCCTAAACGACTATCTAACTACGACTAATTGTTCACACCTTCCAATTGCACCTGAAAACACACAAACAAGGTTGTACGATTACCACTCTCGTCGTGAACCTGCAACTATTCGAACCCCATCTTCAGAGCTTCAAAACTCAAAATTAACATAGGGCTTTTTATCCTTGAGGTCATTAGGTACTACCTGTATAATGAATTTGATTATCATCATCATTTGAGCATCAAACTGGTGCTACGTGGTCGCGAATTGTTCTTCGTCGTGTTCATCTCGAATTCATCTTCATCCGGGTAATTGAAATCATATACTTACTCTATTTTACATGGGTAACAAAAGCCCTATGAATTTAAACATTAACAATAACGAATTGATCTCTAATTTGGCACTAATCGAAACTAGGGTTTATAGTATTTGGGGAGATTTACTTAGATTATGTTTTTAAGGATTAAAAACAAGGTTATCTCGCGGCTGAGGCCATTGGTTCACTGGTTAAGACATGGGCATCCTTAACATGAGGACCCGGGTTCGAACCCTGGGACCCTCATGTTTTTGTTTTAAGGCCTTTAGGCCTTCAATTTAAATCCATTTTTTTCTAAAATTTATAAAAATCAGTTTATAAACTTGTTTAATCCTAAGACACCGTATTATTTTCTGTAAATTTATTTTATGAAATATTTCAATATTTTTATTAAATATTTTAGACAAATAATATATTTAGTTATTTCTTATAAAATAGACCTTAAATAGTGGGTTAAATCACTAAATTAATTGTTCAAACAATATCTATATATTATTGTCTAAATGATGATTATTTTAAAAGTTATAAAAGCTTATTCAAATTGATCACTAAATTTTATTACAAATTATTTTTCCTTTGCAATTCGTTATACAAAAATGCTCAATTAGTATATTCTATTTTTCTCATTGAAACAAAGCATAAGTAATTATTTCATATTAATTAATTTAGTTAAGAAAACCCCCAAATACCAACTTGAAACACTAATTCTCGTGAATTCGTTAAATTTATTATTAAACTTAAAAATCTTGAAAATATATATATTTAGGTACCTCGTGAAGGTTTATGTTGGAACGTCGACTATTATTTTCTTATTATTCATCAACTTATATACTTATTGACCATGTGAGTGTTTCTATACCCCTTTTTATATTTTTACACTTTTGGGGTGAAACATGTTATATTATAAACTTTGCACTTGTAAACACGTTTGACTCTTGTAAACCTATGGCTTTTCACCTGTATGTTGTGGTTAGTTGAACTTTGTAGCTACCATCTATGTACAATCATTAACTATTGCTAGCCTGGCGACGTCATAGATCTATGGGCCTGACAAGCCTGCTTGGTTAATCCAAGTACACTTAGCTAATCGTATATACTTGTAAACGTTTGAGACTTGTAAAACTTTGTCAAGGTTTGATTGTGCATTCTGTCTTACATCCCTAGTTTTCTTTGTTCTCTAACTTACAACATGAATTGCCATCTTTTATATACTTATGTATCGAAACTATGAAAATCTCACCAACATTATTGTTGACATTTTTATTTTTAACATGTTTCAGGAAATACTCAAGGTTGATTTCTACTCTTTGAAGTACTTTCACATCTAGGAATGGACCTAGTTAAATAAATGAAATAAGTTGGCTTGTTGCATCTTATGTTATGTCATTTACCTTCTCTGAGACTTATGATTGTATTGGTACAATTGAAACTTATGATTAATATATATTTGAGTTATTAATAGCGTTATGTGGCTGTGAACGATCTTAACTCTCACTCCTCAAGGTTTCCGCCGTCAAGGTTGGGGTGTGGTGGTCGTGGGTGGGTGGAGATGATGGAGTTTTAGAAGGGGAATAGGATGGCGTACGAATGGTTGTGGTGGTCGTGGGACGTGTGGGAGACCAAGGTGGCCGGTAGTGGACAACAGTGATGGATATTGGTGGTGGTCGGCGGTGATGATCACAGACGATGGAGGCGTCAGGATTAGTCAATGTGGTGAGGGTGGCGGGGATGATCACAGAAGATGGGGTTGGTAGGGATGGTTGCCGACGGTGGGGGTTGCGGGGTTGGTCGCAGGCGTTGGGGGCGGCGAGATGATTGTAGGCGATGGAGGCAGCGGGTATGTCGCTGGCGGTGGGGGCTGCGGGGATGGTGGTCTATGGTGTTGGTGGTGAAATTAGTTTCAGAACATAAGGTGTGTGTGTGTCTCTCTATGCATTCATATATCTATATGTATATATAAAGTTACACAAATAGTCCCTGAACTAAAAGAGAGAAATGAAATTACAAAAATGGTCCCTAGATGGGTATTTTAGTCATTTCATTTCAACTTAACAGAAAAAACTAACGGTTGTTAGCCTTAATACCTAAACTTGTTACAAAATTTAAAACACAATACCCATAACAGTTACAAAAAACCTTTAGTACCCACACTTTTACTTTAGATAAACCACAGGGACCATTTATGTAATTAACTCTAAAATTTACATTTTTTCAAATAGAAAATGTATTTTTTTCAATAACATTTCCGTTTTCTTATAAATTTACATGGGATTTTTTAGAAAAGAACTTATACATAACCGTTTGTTTAGATGGTTTGAAAACTTTTAGAAACATGAAATTAAAACTTAAATGATAATAAATAAATGTTATTAAAATAATATGTAAGCGGCTAGGAGAGGAATGAAAGTTTCCACGCTAACGAAAGAAAAAACAACACCAAAAGTGGCCATCGTAAAGGAAGTTACCGCTA
The DNA here is from genome assembly GCA_018326385.1 of Flaveria bidentis. Lineage (NCBI taxonomy): Eukaryota > Viridiplantae > Streptophyta > Magnoliopsida > Asterales > Asteraceae > Flaveria > Flaveria bidentis. The sequence goes on along the minus strand of BJCM01000396.1, from coordinate 16,333 downwards.
CAAATTGACCAAAGCCAAATGGGTTCGACTCAAAAGGAATCTACGAACGTCGTAGGCGTTGCTCGTAAACCATTGTAATTTGTAGAGAACAACATTGCATCTCCGTTGTTGATCAACATCACAATCTGACTTGCGACTTACAAAATCAATAATTTTAAAGATGGCATTAAGTAAAAACTTCATACAGAAAAACGAACTACAACAAATCTTTATCTATTCACCTCTTATCATCGTCTACAAACATATACTTGCATTCTTGGGCGTGGGGACAACTTTCTTATTATAGGTTTGCAAAGAATGATGCTTTTGAACTTTAACAAGTGATTACAAAAGTGACTTGTATCAATATTGGGGATGCACTTTTGACCCCTGTAAAATAACTAATTTGAACAATGACATAAGTTAGAATAGATGAGCTCTTGGTTGATGATTAAGTTGCCCGGGGTGGTTCAAGCATTGCGAAGCTTAAAACATTACATGTAACGAACGTGGTAACTAAAATTCCCAAATTCAATAATTATCACACAACTAAGACTTGTAAACGCCTGTTTTGAAAATCTAAATGAAATCAACGAACCAAAATCTGCTTTAGCTAATTTCAATTAAGCAGAAACATTGAACTATTGAAGAAACAATAGAGCAGAAACATCAAATCACACTCTAGGGTCGATTACCTTCAATAATATCAAGTGCATCAAGTGTTGTATATCAAAACTAGTTCCAAGTATCAAAAAAACACCAGACTAGGTCTAACAATATTGGAGAGTAAGACACAGAGAGCAAATACATTGATGTTAATCCATCAATTATAGAGGATACAACTTTAAAGAAAGTTCAATATGTTCAACTTTTATTGCCAGCTACAACTTTTAGCCATTAAGGTTTCGGAAGAGCTCAGGAAGATGAGCATTGGTGAGTTTTGTCCTTTTACTGATCTCGGTCTTCTTCTTCTTCTTCTGTTTTGGTTTGTTTAAGATATTACCATTCTGAGCCATAACTCTCCTTTTTGCTGTGTTTGTGGCGGGCTTCATCCCGTTCTTCTGTAGGTCCCGCTCAATATCCAGCATGTCACGTGGCAACTCAATTGACCTGAATAACTGTTTCAGTTCATCATCAACCTTGATGGGGACTCTAGGATCATTTGGGTACGCTATGTCTTCCTGTGAGTCGAGATTTGATAGTAGCCAAATCTGACGTGCAGCTTTCAGGGTCTAAGCAAACATCAGTTTCCTATTCGACCAGATGCCCTAGAAGTATATTAAAAAAACTACCAATTTACCTGTAAATCTTCCATGACAGTTGGGTATGCATCTTTAAGATCAGCAACAGCAATACCCTCTGCAAATGTCCTTATTAATCTTAGAAGTTCTTTCTGGTCTCTCACGTTATGCTTTGACTGCAAGTAACAAACCACATCACCAAAATACAAGTTCATTTTCACAACAAGATAAACAACTGGTATCATAAAAAGATTAAGATTACCTTATAAGAGAAACGCTTTCCATCATAAGTAACTTTCGGGTTCTTTGCCAAACTTTCAAACACTGCCTTGTTTCCTTTGACATCAACATAACATGCTTCATTTATTTGCTCAGCTGTAAAGGACTGTCTGGACTGTAAACATTACCAAAACTAGGTTATTTAACAAAATGATAATGAGACAGTAATTCTAAATGTTTATAGTTTACATTTTCATAAGTAATAACTATACTTGTCTGCACTAACAGGATTCTCAATCACTTGAAAGATATATTACAGGCTCCATCACAACATGTGACTTTTTAGAATATTGTCATATTTACCCAGCAAAATAATAGAATATCAAATATATCCATTTAAAAATTTATGACATCTATACCTTTCCTTTATTTATTAATTCAGATTTCAAGAGTTCAAAGTGTAATGATTAGGACTTAGGAGAAGGGTATGATAGGCAATTAGGCATAATGTATGTTGCAGTTAACAAAATGGGTAAATATGATTTTAGATGTTTTGAATGCTATATTTGATCTTAGTTTTTGTTGTAGGATAAATATGGTCTTGTGCAAGTTTTTTAGGGGTATATATGAAACTACAACTTAAAGTTAACTCAAGAAAGAGTATTATTTAATACAATTATATTATATGTCACTGTTCCCGCATCCTGCTTCATTTCTATGTATTTAAACACTATTGTCCCGATTACTTTTGGAACACAGTAAATTGCCTATTCAATCCACCTGGTACTCAAAAACCAATCCATCATGGCATATTCTACAAAACTAAAGATAACAACCAATTAAGCACATATAAAAGGAGATTAGTATGTACCTCAAATAGTAGATCAATCACTCTCTTGATTTGAGCTCCTACGGGGCTCTTCCTTACATTATTAATATGTTGCAACCTTTCAGTGTCATTAGAGAATTTAACTGCAGGAACAGGTGATTTCGCCAGTGTGCTTGCAGGCGCAACTCTTGGAGCAGGAGTTGTTGTCTTATTGCTGGTTTTAGAGCCAGCAATGCTCTTAAGAGTTGACTGACATTTTTCTTGTTGCTTCTTGAATCTATTTAAGCTTTCTTGCAAGGATCCCATTTAAGCGTCCAAAACTAGATATCAAACAAATAGAAAATCTCAAGCATCCGCCCAGGCAATATATACAAATCTAATATATTTGGATCAACTAAAGATATAAATACTAAAATTCGAGTAATATGGTAATATTCCATTATTAAAATAACACAAAAAAGAAGCTACCTCAACATTAAATTGGCACTAGTTTTGAATCCAGTTACATCACTACAAGATGAAACTTTCTATAGCATAGATCTACCTCTGCGTTTATACTGATTTTGATGCTGCAGACCTGACTCGCTCAGGAACACTATCAATGAGAAAACCTACCAGTATAGGAAGATCCCATTGAGTGAAGTTAAAAATCACCCCATACCATTAGACCCGAAGGGAACTATACATAGAGCTATACGTACACCAAATTCAACTCTATTGGACGAGGGACTTATTTGATCAAATCTTAATAAAATAAGGACCGTAAACTAAAAAAAGTCAGTTAAAAAGAAAAAAATATGAAGACATTGCAGACCATCATCATTTCATCTCCTCCTTCCTCTATATATTAACTTCTCTGCAACTTCACTCAAACCCAAGGAAAACGACTCAACCCGAATCCGACCCGACCCTCCTTCCCTCTTCTGCCCCGGTGGGAGTGGAGTTTCATTGAATCCATATTCATAATCATCGATCACAACAATTAAAGGTTTCTATGATATGATTCTATCTATACTTGTGTGTTCCTGTTATCTGTACTTTCACTGATGAAGATAATTACATAATGTTAAGTGATAAGGTGAATAGCTCATGTTTGCAGCTTTAATTTGCCGAGTGTATTTTGAATTTTAAGTTCACGAAATGGAATTTACTTTGCTCATCTGAAGAAATCAATGTATCTGTTAGGTGCCCATAGTGATAAATTAAACCCTTACGCTAAGAAATCTCATCTCATCACATATTCACATTACCAAGCAAATCAAAACAAATTTCCGAAAGCAGAATTGCTTAAACTTCAAATCAGCACAAAAAATAAAAACGAAAAAGCAGATCGATTATTCGATTGCCCCCACCACAAAAACCCCCAATTCTGAGGGTCTGAATCCCATCATCAAACAACAACAAGAATCCCCAAAAGAAAAGAAAAGAAAAGAAAAGAAAAGAACATAAACACCAACAATATCTCACAATTAGAGATGCAATTGGAAGAATTCAGAGACTCACCAAGTTACGAGACGAACAAGGTCTGTTAATCCTTAGGTTTCCGTTTGTGATGATCACTGGTAGCTGCGAATTTAGTCAAAATGTGAAATTGATTGATCGAATGCGTTTGATGAAGAGTAGTATCATACAAATATGTGAAAAGTGATGAAGATTCTCATACCTTGTCTGCAACAAGGGTTTGAGAGGTAGGATGGAGAATGAAAGCTTCGTGAATGGGCACACGACTTTAGTTATTTATATGCTTTAAATTATTTATGAAGCCAGAAAATTAATTTAGGCATTGTTTATACGGACATCCAAAGGATTTAGGTAGGTTTCTTATTCTCATTCTCGTTTTTATTTTTACATTAAAAATATTATATTTTTATTATTTTTTAATTAAAAGAAACTTTTAAATATTTTTATCAATATATTTTTCTACTCTACTTACAATTATTTTTAAAAATATTAAAAAATTTATATGGATTGTATCGTGTTTCCCCAAATTGATAATCATGTTATAATCCTCATAAATTTTTTATTTTGTTCACTCACAACCACTACACATCGAAAATAAAAACGAACAGTGAATGCTCTAATTCAGTTATTGTTACATCATACACTCTCTACCTATAAAGAGATAGAGAGTGTGAGGGGCTGTTTGTATTTTGGCTGATCCGGCTGACCGGCTGACTCGGTTAGCGGATCAGCCCGTTTGATTTCGGCTTCGAGCCCAGCTGACCGGGTCTTCAGTGCTGACCCAGACCTTGAAAAAATATATGCTGACCGGCTGACCCGCAGGTTGCGGCCCCCTCGCGACCCACAGGCCGCCACCCCCTCCGACCTGCAAGTCGCCCCCTTTTGCGGTGGTGGTTCTGACCGGTGGTGTGACTTCGGTGGATTTTGTTACTTAAATATTGAATCGTTTTGGTTCCAGTCAGATACTGAATCAAACAATCAAGTTTCAGTCAGATGCATACTCAGTCAGAACTTCTAATTGGGTCAGATCCTGACTCAATCAGATTTTACACAGTTAATGTTATCAAACAACCCCTGAGTGTGTCTTAATAATGATTGGGTGTATTTATAACAAACATTTGTATTGATTGTCCTACTAGTTTAGAAACTCATGCAATACACGAATTATAGAGTAATAAATTTTTAAAATTTAATTAATGATTTTTTTAGATAAGATTTTGTGACACCCTACACATATCCCACATCGGCCGTGGACAGGAAAGATTTCTGTTAATAAGGAATGTCTGGCCTCTACCATAAACAACGCGTTTTGGGCGTATTGGATGTGGATGAGAGGAGAACTCCAAAGTTAAACGTGCTCATGTGAGAACAATCTAGGGATGGGTGACCTCCTTAGGAAGGTTTCACTCGAGCAATCAAAAGCAAATCCGTAAGCTACTCGTGGGCAAAGCGAACAATATTGTTAGTGTGAGGGGTCAGATGTTACAAATTTAACTGAAATTACAAATAACTAATTTGTTTAAAATAAAAAGAGTTATGTTTTTTAATAAAAAGAAACATGTTTTTAATTTATTAAAACATGTTTTCTAATTTAGATATGAAGGTTGTGAGTTTAGTCATAAAAATTTTCCTAAAGTTGTAGTTTTCACCTTCATCTTTTTATAAAAAGAGAGAGGATGGAGGGTTTATGTTTAGTGTTGGTGTTCCTTACATGTGTTAGAGAGAGAGAGATGGGATCATCAAGTGATGGACTATCGAACACCACTGCCATCATCGCCACTAAAAATCCGTATGTTTGACATTTATTGACCTAATATTTAGTCCCAAACATTCGGCACAATATAAGATAACTCCATCATCAAATTAACACAATACTAGTATTCTACTAGCAAAAACATGATAAAAAAAACTTCACAAAAAATCAATGTTTACTTAAATTGTGCCTCATTCCCGCCTCAGCGCCTTACCGTTTTCGAACCGCCTCGTCCTAAGAGTCGTACGCCCCATCTAAACCCTATAAGGCATCGACTCACATACGTTTTCTTACCGCCTCGCCTCGAGGCACGCCTTGGTCATTTTTTTAAACAATGCTAATGGTGTTAACTCTCAGCTAATAAAAGACCATTTGTGTATTATAAGCTCGAAGTTAAAAGTGCTTATAAATATTTTTAAGTTGGGATAAAACTCGTCTAATAAATAAAAATTAAGATTATTAAAATTCAATAACTCTTTTCTATATTGCATTTTAGAATCATTTCTACAAATATGTGAGTGTGTTTCTTATAATATAAGAAATGATCGTTAGTAATTATAAGTGGATGAGATAGAAAATGTTACTGTTTATATGTATATTTGGAGAATCATTGTACAACCTTTATATATTTTTTAATATTTTTGAAATTGGTTGTGGGTGAATGAAAAATAAAAAGTAATGATAAATGTATAGAAAATATTATTTAAATCAAAAATAAAAAAATAATGATTTTAATGTAATTATTAGGATAGAGATAATTAATCCACTATGAATGCTCTCGCACCCCATTCCACGTTCTCATTTTTTTTAATTATACTAAAAATCATTATTTTTTCTCACTTTTTTAATTATATAATATTTTTTTATATTTTATCACTATATAATTCTCTCACCATTCATAACCACTTTAAAAAAGTATTAAAAATTTAATAGGGATGCATAGTGGCTTATCAAATATACGGATAACATTTTCTTACTTATAACTATTCCTTATAATACGGGAAACACACTCATAATAATATGGGAAATGTGATATGAATGCTCTTAAGAAGTGTTAATCGAGATGAAAAATGTGAATTACACAGTTTTGTTATAATAGTGATAGTATATGTTCTTGTAGTATTAGTGAATAGTGATAGTTTCACACGATAGTATATTGAATCCTACAAATATATATTTATGAGATGGTATTTAGCATTAAAAGATTGTTATTAAAAAGTTATAGCGTTAATTAATTAAAGTAAAGGCTTCGTTTATAGTGAAGATATCACTGTTTAAAACACAAAAAATTCTCAAATTGATGGGTATTAATCTCATTCAAACAATCAACTAGTCTCAAATTAGACATACGCAAACACTATAGAACTCATACATAACAATGAACAGACTCGTATAGCTTAAAACACAATTTAAAACTAGGAAAATATATTTTGGTTCTATTTTAAATCATAATCCCTACACAAGGTTACAAGCAAAATAACTTATTTTATACTTGACTCTAAACTAGTTGATGAAAGATAATTTCAAATGACAATAGAAAACTAAAGATGTATACTTCTAATTCAATGTGATAAGAGTTGAAATTTTTTAAATCGACTATAGAAAACTTAATACACTTCGTTACTATTTTATGTGATAAACAAAATCTTATTTTTTTAAGAATAGTACCATAATCAAAAATTATATTCATCTATCTAATTAAACACTTTAATACTATATGTAAGCAATCTAATAGTAAAAGTTGTTATAGGTTATGCAAGTTTTGAATACTTCGTAGATACATGTGATTGTTGAAGAATATACTGTTATTAAAACAATTATTTTGACTTTGGCTTTCCCTTTAAATGCAAGATCTTGAGCATTGGCCGAAGAATGACATTGTGTATCGTATGAGCAACTACGTGTTAAATTACTATTAAACACGTGTTAACCATTATTCAACACATGACATATTGAATCAAGGATTACTTTGACTCTAGCTCACCTCTTAAGTTAATACAAAGTCTTGAGCACCAAGCGAAGAATGACGTTGTGCATCATGTGAGTGATCACGTGTTAATGATCATTCAACACGTGCTAACTATTATTCTACATGTGTTATATCTTTGACTTTAGCTCTCCCTTTAAATGCAAAATGTTGAGCACCAAGCGAAGAAAGATATTGTGTATCGTATGAGCGACCATGTGTTAATGACTATTCAACACATGTTAACCATTATTCAACATGTGTCATAATAATTAAACGATTACTTTAACTCTATCTCTCCCTTTAAATGTAGACTCTTGAGCACCAAGCAAAGAACGACGTTGTGTATCGTATGAGTGACCACGTGTTAACGATTATTCAACACGTTTTACCATTATTCAACATGTGCCATGTTAATTAAATGATTACTTTGACTCTAGCTCTCACTTTAAATGCAAAATCTTGAGTATCGAGCAAAGAGTGACGTTATGCATCGTATACGTATGAGTGACCACATGCTAATGACTATTCAACACATGTCAACCGTTATTCAACATGTATCATATCATATCTTACTTTTTGTGCCCCAATAAGAAGGAATATCTAGGTTGAATCAAACATCCGCGAGTTATGTGGAGATATGAAGGAATTAGTTGATCATCTTTCCATCTCCTGCCCGATTGCTAGTCTTGTTTGGGCGGTGATTGGTCAATGTTGTTACGTTGTAAGCTCTTTCTTGTTTATGCCTCCTCATTTAGAGATCTGCTAGATTTCTATAAATCTATCCCTAGGAGTCAAAGTACTCAAAAGGTGGTTCATGCTATTATGCTAATAATCTGTTTGTGTATCTGGAAGCAAGAAATGAAAGGAGAATTGTTTGTTTCTATGCTATTCATGTATTGTTTCCTATAAGATTTTCTTTTTATATGTTTGGAGTTTTAGTTTCTTGGTAACCCTTTTTCCTAAATTAATTTTCCGTTTAAAAAAAAGTTATCATCCTAGACCATATCTATTAATGTCCTCCATCTTGTTCTTTTCTTTAGATTACGTCAAAGATTTCAATGTTTGACTTTCTCAGTAGACTTTCAGACCACGGCCTATCAGCTTTGACTTTAGGAGAGAATTCACTTCTATGACTCTTAAAGTCAAAATAAAAACATTATCTTTTAGGTTTTAAATTAACAGAATTTTTATTTTTACTTATTCAGTTATTTACAAAAAGTAGGAAAATTATTTGTATCTAGATCCCAGGAAGCTTTTAGATATTTGATATTTCTTCCCAAATAATCAACATCCCAGTGTCCCACCATTGTTTTACTTTGACCTTCATACTATTGAACTTGAAATTGAGGTCTTATATTATTGTCACAGAATACCACCAAAGGGGTGGAGCCTCCATTTGAACCGGCCGGTTATGTTGTTGACCAGTTTAACCAATAAACCGATTCGATGTTTGGACTTCGTACCCGATATTCAATCAAATGTATATTCATTATTTCTTTCAAGATCTTATTTTGTTACTAGATGCTTCAAATTTTATTTATTCTATTCCCTACTTTGTTAAAATTACAAATCCACACCAAGAGATAAAGTAGTTTCGTATTTTGTTTAATTTTAAATCATTTATGACGCCATCATGTATTTAAGACGATTCTATCAGTAAGGCGGCCAGTTCAATGGTCCATAAGCTGTTACGAAAACATTCCACAAGACTTAGTACAATTCAGCATAGACCAAAAAGATACAAAATCATAAAATTTACAGCTTACAATACATAAGGTAACAAATGTAACTTGAAAATGGATACACAAACAACAACACAAGATATCTTAGCATAAAGATGAACACAAAAGCTAGTGAACTCACTTTCTATGGAAACTGTGTAGTGATCTTGGAGAACCCTCAAACAGATCCAAGAGAAAATTCTCAAGATCATCAGCACTATACTTGATATACTTCTCACTGATATTATTTGCATGCCTACCGATGAAAGTTCGATAAGCTTGAATCACCTTGAGTGACATTGAGATCCTGAGATCTTCACAAAGTTGACTATTCGGTATTGACCATCCAGTTTGACTTTTGTAAATTTCTTCAAATGCAGTGTAGAATGCCTGCAGCCTATCTTTAAGAAGACTTTTGGAGATTGAACCTGAATTACCTGAATGATAGAGCCCCTCATCGCGAAGTAAGTTCAAGATCGAGCTCCATGTGGATCTTTCATAACCCATCGCGTGTTGCTGAAATTTCCAGTTATGTTTTCGGATCCAGTTATCACCGAGTACTGTCCTTAGCTCTGACCCTTTGACTTTTTCAGCCATGTAATTGATGTTATTCATCAAGAAAAGGTGTCTCAATGCTTCTTCTTTGTATAATCTTGCTTTTTCCTCGAGGTTGGATTCAAGAATTGACATTAGTGATCGGAAATGCAGCCCCATTGGAGATAAACTTGAGTTCTCATTGATGCTATCATCTTCAAAGGTGGAGCTTGTGTCTGGTGAAGATAATGACTCTTGATCTTGATCTTCACTATGGTCCTTTAAAAGGGTATTTAGGGAATAACTATAGTCGATGAGGGTACGAATGTAGTTCATCACATAACGAGTGAGATGGTGGATCCCACCTCCAGGAAAAGCCGCATTTGAGACATTTGACCCCACTGCGTTCTTGAAATCAAGAAATGTTGCAGTAACACAATCACCAACTCGATTAAGCACATCCTGGAATTCGGTTCTTAAGTATGATCCATTTTCATCAGGATAAAAAGACTCGATATCTGGTGTAAGATCTACCAACACTTCATACATGTCTAGAATCCTGAGTAATTTCTCGGGTTGGTGAGTTCCAACCGCAATCGCCTCTGCAAAATTTAGAAGTTGTAAGATAGAAGCTTTTGATGACTCAGCAAAACAGAATGAGGCTACAGATTCACTTTCACCAAAAATCTGCTCACACAAAGACTTCTCACTGGCAAGATAAATCCTTACAAAGATTTTCAATACTTTTGTCCATCGTCTGATCTTGGAATTCAATGTAGCCCATTCCATTTTCATAACATCTTCGATGCTCGTTTTTTCTGCTTCAAGAATGTATAAACAATCATCTAAAGCATCTTTACGGACACTGATGAATGCTTGAGTACATTCTTTATCATAATTCGAATCAAACATCAATTTAGCAATACTTTTCAGATCAGGAATAACATTAGGATTAACCAAATCCATGATGAAAACCTCAGATCCTCGGCTTATACTATCTCTTTGAACCGAATCATCAATCGAGTCATCCCCAAAAGAGAACCTTGAGCTATCATCCAACCCATCATCTTCAGTAGACCGAAAGGAAAAACGTTCAGGCTCAAAGTTTTGCCTGTTATGAACAAGCATATGCTTGAATTCCTCCTCAACTCTAACCATGGATGTCTGAAGAACATCATTAGCCTTTCTCAAAAGATCATGTTCTTCGCTGTTTTTACCTGGATTCAAACCCTCTAACCTCTCAATCAACATTCTAACCTCATCCACTGCCTGCAAATACTCCTTAGCTTTATCATGCCCCGAATCCCAAATCATAGATTGACCAACCTCCCATGTCATAACCTTCTGATGTATCGAATCAATCCGCCTCTTCATATCACTCAATTCTTCATTCCCACCTTCTTCTTCATCTCTAGCTTCGGTGATCTTCGCCATAACCGCCAATCGCGCGCCTAAATCTTCCAAGATTCTCATCACTTTATCAGATAACTTCTTGTTGGACTCCAATTCCCTCAGAATAAGCCTAGCTGCAGCTACCAATTTCTCTTCTTCAACTGCCTCCATCATGGGGTTACAACTTCCCATCACAAAACCCACAAAAGAATCAACAAACACCACACAGATACACACAGTTTTAAGCCCCAGAAACGCTATGAACTCACTGAGGAATTTCTCCGAACACCTGGTGTGCAAGACTTAAAATTTGTGCCCTAAATAGACATATGCTAACAAAAAGACCCAAAACAAAAAGATGAATCTTGAAATCAAAGAATATGAAAAAACACCCAAAAGGCAACGATATGAACAAGTCAAGAACAGCAGATCCCAAAACTCATGGTCAAATAAAACACGAAGAATAATCAAAAGCGCCCAATAAACTAATCAAAAGAAACTCGATTTCCCAGAACGTGATGAATAATTAACTACTCACAAAACTACAAAACTTAACCTTATGGACGCATGTGGGCGTTTGATGAGGTGACACAAGGGGACAAAAGAAACCCCAATTGAAGCTTTAAAAATCAAGAAAATTGTGGGAACAAACAAGCTGTCAATGGCATCTCCTCTTCTTTGGGAATTTTCAAGTTTGAAGATTGAATACAGCTCACAGCTGGTGGTGATTGCCGATTGGAGTTGTTGCCGTTGGATAACAATAATAATATTATTATTTGTGAAGTGGTGTTTGCCAGCGAGTGATACGCCGTAGATGAAGCATCGGAGGGGTTGGGCTGACGTGGCGGAGTGTTATTGGTGGTTGCTGAAGGATGTGGTTGGTCAAAGGTCAATGTTGACGAATGTGATTAACCATTGTATTTGACTTCTAAGTTGTTTTCTTGTGTAATGTTTTCTTAAATTCTGATTAAAATTTTAGTATAATACTAAAATAAATAATATCTCATTCGGTTACTCATTGGTACATGATTATTCATGTTTGTCGTGTTCATAGGTTTATTAATAAACTAGGTTAGTATTCCGTGTAGTACACGAGGTAAATAGTTAAAAGAATAAATAATTAGTAATAAAAATTTATGAATTATAAAACCATGTTTGTAGATAAAATATGATTATAATTGCATATGAATAGTTATTTCAAATAAATAAACAATAGATAGGTTATAAATAGATAGATATATAGATAAATAGATAGCCTAGTTAAACAGATTATAGTTCGTAATAAACACGAAAATTTACAATACGATATTTTAATATAAGATATGTATAAAATTATATATACTTATTTGTTCAAGAGGTAGAACAAATATACTATTTTTAAATCTCTTATCTAAATAGTTTCATTTATACATATTTGTTTTAAGATTTTATTATAAAAATTATTGTTTATAAAAATCTTGTTTATTAAAAACTCAAGTTTCTAATTATTCTGGTTGATTTAATAAAACTACTTTTACAAAAACCAATTTTTTTATAATTATTTTAAAAAAATGATTGATTTAAAATATTTTGTTCAAAAGGTTCAATGTTTTAGAAAATATATGAATTTTAATTTTTTTAATGAAATTTATTTTTAAAAACATAGTTTGATTTTAAAAAAATATAGATGAGAGAGAAAAAGTATATCAATTGACCAAATTAGTTTTTATGAAAAAAAAAATTGTTTGAGTATTTAAATTAACTTTAATACCTTTTTGGAGGAAAATAAAGTGAGAATAATTAGAAAAATGACAAGTGTCAAACGGGTAGTTTAAGAATATAACAAGTGACAAAATAAACCTTTTTTTATTAATATCTATAGATTGAAGAGTGTGTTGAGCATTTATCTAGTTTGACCGGCTAATGAATAATTTTTAAGCCTGGTCTCACAAGTAAGCCCATTGGCGAAAGGATATTCACGCTCGCGAACACAGACAACGCTGGTGACCCGGTTCGCCCACCATTACAAGGGAAAAAACCCACCACCCAAAGGTCTACTGTGATAAAACTATTGGCTCACTTGAAGTATATTGCTTCTCCTAAATCACTTGATCTAAGACTCATTGGCAAACATTTAAATTTTAAAAGTTATCAGTTAGTTTCATCACAAACAACAATCTTAAACTTATTTATAGAATCGGCTTCAAATATCGTATATATTAGTTATATTTTAACAAGTTTTTATTATTAGTAATTTCAAATATTTGACAGATATAAAATATTATCTATTTTTATTTTATTATTATATGAGATATTAACATATTTGATATTGACTAGTAGTTTGCCCGCGTGATGCGGCGGGTGTGACACTTTTAATTGCAATTCTCATGTCATGTAAACATCTTATGCAACTAAATATTGTTTACGAACAAATTGTTAATTTTTAGTAAAACATTCTTTGTTATCTGGCAGAAAGTCAGTGCGATACGACAAATAGACAATTATAAAAAATTTTCTTTAAAGTTGAAGTTTTTCTTCCAAGAAGGACAAAAGATAACTCAGGAACATTATTTGCAACCATGCCATGGTTTCTTTGTAAGTGCAAAAAGACAGGAACTATAAATTATGAATTACAACATTTGCTATAATCTAATTCTCTTTTAATATAGGTTTCAAGTTAAAATTTCACTTCCCCTTGTTTACTATCATTAACTCTTGAAAGCAACCTACTCATTGCATGCTACGACTTACCTAATCGTGTTATTAAGATGGTATCAGCGAGTCTCGTGAGATTGGTAACAACTAACATGTTCTCATGAAAATCAAGATGTACAATTATAAAATGCCAATAATAAGCAAATTGACTGCATGAACTTTCGATTGATAGTAAAGCTTTTTAGTTGGTTAAAAAATTAGGGAGTACTTTGGATGTTAACAAAATATCTTAAATACCCTTGGATCCAATTGTGTAATTTTAGATTAAAACCATACCAAATAAGGCCATCTATCATACCTTCATTTAAACATAAGTCAGATGTGGTGATTGTCATATGGTACCAAAATGCTTTTTCTCCAAATTGGTAAACTATTATTTGGGTCGAAACCGGTCTGTTTGAGTTGACCCAAAACATTTTTGTCTAAAAATTAATAGTTTTTATAAGTAGTTAGCGTATAACACATCATAAACAAAAAATAGGAGATTTTATGCATTAAAGAACAAAAGGATATTCGACTCATTTGACAAGTATCAATGTTAGCCAAGTTTTTAGTTTCATGTATTAAAGATTAACTAAATCAAGACGTAGATTTTGATGTTGAAAACTTTTCTTTTATTCTTTCAATGTGTTTTAGTACCTCTGCATGCATAATGAGAAAGGCCTCTTCCACTCTCACATTAGAATCCAATGCAAATACCTAAATAAAAAAAGATTGAGATTATGATAATCAAGATGCCAAAAGGAAAAACACATACACATGTGAAAGGAAATGCATTTAATCCTTTCCTGAATCTAGAATAAACTCATAAACTAAATAAGATGACAAATGTTTGATAATCGATTACGGGTGTATCTATGTCTTCAACTCTTAATGGTAGGAAAGTTTCATAAAGAACATTGCATTTATGTTGAAGCCTAGAAAATAACAAACAAACATGTCATTTTGACTTTTTAATTCATTCATCTTATGAAAATTTAAATATTTCACTAGTCTAGTTCATAATATTTGTCAATGTTTAGTCCCAAAATAAATAAATTATTTCACATGCAATATTTACAATACACAAGTATTAGGGTGTTGAATATTGATTATTGAATCAACAGACAGTAGTGATAAAATAAGGTGCAACAAAAATCTTTAACCATAAAAGGAAAATGCTATCAATAGCCCTATGCCATTCTTGACAAACAAAATCTTTAGCCATAATCACCAACCATCTAATAACGGTTATACAAGAGCCACAGTGGATTAACTATTAAATTGGTTTTGTATCTACCAGAATAGTTTCATGGAAAATGTTGTAATTTCACAGGACCTAGCTAGTGATAAAAGAATTATACAAACAATTTTTAAGGACTTACATTATCAACATGAATGTGATCATCCAAATTCAAACCATCAATATCCATGACTGGTAGACCATCATCAACAACTAATGTTGGAGGCAAAATCTCGAGTTGTCTAACAGGAATTACATTGCCAACTTCACACTAATCTTCATTTTGAACTTGTTACTAATCGATCCTCCACAAGCCATCAGTCAAGAACTTAAACTCCAATCAACATTGTACCAACAAGAATGTTAAAATAATTGGTCCAATTAAGTTAAAAAGCTCATTATCTATCCAATTACTCGCGACTACATACTAAACCCATCACTAATTCATCAAGATTCAACTAAAAAACCTCAATCAACCAACAAAAATGTTAATAAACTTTGTATCCGCCAAAGGTAAACAATGATTTTTAACTCGCCATTAGCACTTATGCAAAGAACAACCTGAAATGCATAAGCAAACAAGATTCGACAGAATAAAAACATGTTAATATATCATGTATTGTTAATCATTCATAATCCCAAAAAGAAATTTCATTATCCATGTAATTCCTATGCAAATACAAGTACACACATTACTTATATTACAACATATAACATCACAAAACAATCAAGAATAATTAAAGCTCACCTAATCTCTTAAGCTTATGTATCTTCTTCACCTGAAGTCTCATCACCCCAATCTGCAATAATTAACTAGAATTATTAAACAAGCAAAAACTTAAGAAAATAATCAGCCAACGAAATCAAATAAACTAAATAAAATTATGGTGGACTAAGGATCTGTTAATTCCATAGGTGCATGTAGAAATTAAAACAAAATGAGTACTAATTCTAATTATAAACCATGAATCTTGTATCCCCAACCCAACTGTAACATCCGCCCATTTTCAAATTATAAACCCAAACCCAAACCCATTTTGAACTTTTATACGAATTTTTTTTATTAAAACTATTTTATTGAATCATACGTTAAATGTGTAATTTAACCAATCTTGACTATTGTCTTATTTAATTTTCATTTATTTAATCATTTGAACAATTTATATAAATTTTATAAGTTATAAATAAAGTTTTATAAATTTATAAAGTTGGGATATTAACTATGACTTTTTTTTAATAAAAATAAATATATAAAGTATGAATTTTTATAAGACTTACAAGATTTATAAAGATTTTATAAAATAAATTAACTTATTAAT
>BJCM01000395.1:0-12773 GCA_018326385.1 Flaveria bidentis | reverse complement strand
TATAGGCTTAGGTCCAGTACCACGAGAATGAAGGGCATAACATATGACAATGGTATACCTGAACTTTACCTTAGGTATTGTGACCATTTGATGCCGAGCACCACCAATGAAGGTCTTTTATAGGATTAGGTCCAGTACCACGAGAATGAAGGGTAAAGTGCATGGTGATGACGAAAGGAAAGGATGTAATGATGAACGAACGAATGAAAGTAAGATGAATGAATGAACGGAAGTTAATGAACGATGAAGATAATATAATTATTATCTATGTGTACGTATGATGTATGATCGCATGAAAGAAAAGATTGTTTTTAACGAAAGAAAAATATGTTTTATTTTATAAAACTAGAACTCACTCAGCAATGCTGACTTTGATGTGTTTCCAGTTGGCAGGTAATGATTGCTGAGGATGGCACGAGGTGGCTACTCGGCTCTTTTGGGACGGCATCCATATATTTAATGCTTTTGTGATATAATACAACAATGTATTTTGTAACTAATTGACGATGTATTATTTTTCAAAAGCTACTATATTGAAATGAAATGTCATGTTTAAATGTTTCCGTTGCGATGCTTTATGAAATACAATGTAATTATATGTTTTATGTGCGATAAGGATCCAGCTGTAAGCGTCCAGGGAACGGGGCCTTACACCTCCTTTGCTTTCTGCCCTTTTCTTTTTCTTAATCGATCCCAACGCAGCCTCCAAGAATTTTTTTTCTTTTTTTCTTCTCGTCGATGCCTCTTTTTCTGCAGCCTCCCCCTTTTATCTTTTGAGTTCTCCTCCTCTTTCAACCAACTCTCCTCTTTTTTGGTTTTAAAGTTGGAATCTTTATCACTACTTTTTCCGGCTATTTAATTATCTTACAAAAACAAAAAATATACAAGAGTAGATTCCATCCTAACAAAAAGTACTATTTTATAATTAAAATAAAAGACGCATGCAAGTAGTGCAAAATATATGCGGAAATGCAACCTAAAATTATTATAATTTATGACTAAAAATATAACTAACAAATCTCCCCAAACTTAAACATTTTCTTGTCCTTAAGGAAGTTAAGACTAGGAATAACCCGAGAGGTGAAAAGAGAACAGATCCGAGAAGTGAAAAGAGAACAGATAATTATATAATTAGGATGTTGGCAATACCAATCTTAGCCCCGCGTAAGAAATATGAGCATGAAATCATCTTATTATGCTAATTTTCAGTTGTCGTGGACAAATTGGATTTTCAAGATTTTTATAAACAAATGTGCCCAATTTGCAAGTTATGATCCTCTAAACCTTAAGTTCCAGATTTATCGTTTTATATAAATTAAGCCGTGTTAAGTTAGTCATTTAAGTGTGCCAACAACTTTCTTCACACAGTGGAAACCTCTCTAACCTCAAGGACTATAGAGAGCAAGTGGTCAATTTTTCATCACACGATATCACAAATGATTTTTTGTTTGCCATTATTACGGCTTATTTATCACATCACTGATTTCTTTTCTCTAATTTTTTTCTTTTTTTTCATTTGAACTCGGCTCTCAACCTATTATTGCTAGGTCTCAGTTTACTTATGTGATCAGATCGGCATTAGGCACACATGGCTATTAGGTGTTTTATCTTTGTAAACCAAGAACAAAGGGCACTAGCATAACGGAGCACATTTATCTATTTATTACTATCAAACTATTTGTATACGCAACCTATGATTAGCATAATAAAGGGTAATCATTTTTCATGTTATTCTCAAAATCTTTCACGAGGCTACGGAGGTGTTACCCCTTTTTTTATGTTATACATACCTAATACTATGATTAACTATATACAATGTAATCCTAAATGCAGTTCCTAAAACTACCATAACTATGATGCAATCCTAAATAAATAAATCAAATTAAATTTACCTCTCCCTAAGCTTTGAATTTAGCGTCGTCCTCGAGGCTTATAGTAGAGAGTAGGATGGAAATTACTGAGGTGGTGGATGGGGCGGTGGTGGTCGTGGGGGTGAGTGAGAGGGTGGGTTGGATGGCAATGGGTAAGGGTTTAGGTTTAGGGCTTTTAAATGAGATTTCCCCTTCCCCTATATTTTATTGTTTAAATCAGACAACAGCTTGAAACGTTCGTGTTAAATCTAACACAACCGCTTTAACATTCTGTAATTTCTAAGTTAAACAAAATCCTGATGCGTCTGTTTTGAAAAGTTGTCAAATATTTTTACGTGGTCGTTTTTAACTTATTGCTTGACAATGTTTGAAAACCCCCCCCCCCCCCACCTTTTTTGTGTTTTTTATAAAGAAAGAAAAAAATGAAACAAAACAAATGGAATACGAGTTGCCTCCCACGTAGGGCCTTTCTTTAACGTCTTTGGCTAGATATAATCTTTTTTAATGCTCGTAGTTTGGATTCTCCAATCCATCAAGTCACCTTTTTTTCTTTTTGGAATCCTTCATAAAACAATTTTAACCTATGTTCGGTCACTTTGAACGTTTTTCCTGTTTTCTTGCTTGTAATTGCCACTGCACCGTGAGCAAAAACATTAGTCATCACAAACGGCCCGACCTAGCGGGACCGTAATTTTCCAGGAAATAACTTGAGTTTTGATGAGAATAACAAAACCTTTTAACCTGCGCTGAAAGATTTTCGCGAGTTACCTTATCATGATATGCTTTGGTTTTGTCTTTATAAATTTGAGAGTTCTCAAAAGCATCATTATGAAATTCTTCTAACTCTTGAATTTGTAGCTTATGGTAAACCCCGGCTTCATCGATCGTCATGTTGAATTGCTTAATGGCCCAAAAAGCCTTGTTCTCTAATTCAACCGGAAGATGACAAGCCTTTCCATATACGAGAAGAAAAGGTGACATACCTATGGGTGTTTTATAGGTGGTGCGATATGCCCACAATGCGTCATCCAAACGCAAACTCCAATCTTTACGATTTGGGTTAACCGTCTTCTCAAGTATCGACTTTATCTCCCGATTAGAAATCTTGGCTTGGCCATTCGTTTCTGGATGGTAAGCCGTTGACACACGATGTGTAACGCCATATTTCTTGAAAAGTGCTTTGATCGTCTTGTTGCAAAAGTGTGATCCTCTATCACTTATGAATGCCCTTGGTACGCCAAACCTAGTAAAAATATTAGCTTTAATAAAACCTTAAACAACTTTAGCATCGTTAGTCCTTGTGGCCTTTACCTCTACCCATTTAGAGGCGTAATCCACGGCTAGTAATATATAGACATTACCAAACGAAGATGGAAAGGGACCCATAAAATCAATGCCCCATACATCAAAGATTTCATATACATGAATGGGTGTGAGCGGCATTTGATCTTTAGCTTTTAAATTACCTATTTTTGGCATCGTTCACAAGATTTGCAAATCTTATATGAATCAAGAAATATGCTTGGCCAATAAAAACCTGAATCGAGTACCTTGTGTGTTGTCCGTTTTGGGCCAAAATGCCCACCATAAGTTTGTGAGTGACAAAATTCTAGAATGAAAGGTACCTCACTCATGTCGACACATCTTCATATAACTTCATTAGCGCAATACTTCCAACGGTATGGTTCATCCCAAACATATCTTTTTACTTTCCTTTTTATCTTATTTTTTGCGCACGGGAAAGGTTGAAGGGAAAAGTATTAGCCACTTTGTAGTTTACAATATCGGCATACCAAGGAGTGGTGATTTGAGTAGCAAATAGATGTTGATCAGGGAATGAGTCATTTAAAGGCATTGGTTACTCATTGTTTATGATCTTGCTTAGGTGATCTGCCATAAGATTTTCCTTTCCACTTTTGTCTCTGATTTCCAAGTCGAATTCTTGAAGTAGGAGCACCCATTTGATAAGTCTTGGCTTAGCATCCTTCTTAGTCATTAGGTATCTCAAAGCTACATGATCAGAATATACAATTACTTTAGTACCCAGTAAATATTATCTAAATTTCTCTAAAGCAAAAACAATAGCTGAAAGCTCTTTTTCTATGGTTGAGTAGTTTCCTTGAGCATGGTCCAAGGTTCTTGAAGCATAGTAGATCACGTGTGGTACTCGATCCTTCCTTTGACCCAACACCGCTCCTACCGTATGATTGCTTGCATCTTACACGATCTCGAATGGTAAACTCCAATCCGGCGGTTGGATTATTGGTGCACTAACCAATGAAGTCTTCAAGGTGTCAAAGGCTTGCTTGCACACTTCAGAAAACATAAATTCTACATCTTTTTGTAGAAGCTCACACATTGGTCTTGTTATCTTGGGAAAATCTTTGATAAATATTCGATAAAATCCTACATGACCAAGAAAAGAACGCACTTCGCGCACACTATTAGGATAAGGTAAAGATTTAATGACATCAATTTTTGCTTTATCAACCTCTAAATCTTTTGAAGAGACAACGTGACCCAAAATAAGACCTTGATCAACCATGAAATGACATTTCTCATAATTTAAAACAAGATTAGTCTCAATGCATCTTTTTAAAATCTTAGTCAAGTTTTCCAAACATTCCTTAAAGAATTCCCATACACGGTGAAATCATCCATGAAAACTTCGATTATCTCCTCAACATAATCAGAAAATATACTTACCATGCACCTTTGGAACGTGGCGGGGGCATTGTAAAGCCCAAAGGGCATCCGCCGATACGCACACGTGCCAAAAGGGCATGTAAAGTTGTTTTCTTTTGGTCCTCCGGTACAATGGGTATTTGATGGAAACCAGAATATCCATCTAAACAACAATAGTGGGACTTACCTGCTAATCTTTCTAGCATTTGATCTATAAATGGTAGTGGAAGTGTTCCTTGCGAGTTGAGGCATTTAGCCTTCTATAGTCAATACACACCCTCCACCCGTTTTGGACACGAGTGGGGACCAATTCACCTTGTTCATTTTCAGCCACAGTTATACCTGTTTTCTTAGGCACAACTTGCACAGGACTTACCCACGTGCTATCGGAAATGGTGTAGATCATGCCCGCATTTAGCAACTTTAGAATCTCCTTCTTCACAACCTCCATCATTGGAGGATTCAGTCTCCTTTGTGCTTCTCTTGTTGGCTTGTAATCCTCCTCTATTAGGATTTTGTGCATGCAAAGTGATGGGCTCAAACCTTTTATGTCAGCTATGGTCCACCCAATTGCTTCCTTGTATTGCTTAAGTGTGGTGATCAACTCTTTTTCTTCCTCACTTGTCAGCTTATTAGATATGGTGACCGGTAAAGTTTCTTTCTCTCCAAGGTATGCATACTTTAGATGATTGGGGAGGGCTTTAAGCTCTAGCTCGGGTGCCTGCAAAATAGATGGAACAAGTTTTTGGTTAGTAATTGGAAGTTGCATTTTTTGTGGTTCATACCTTGCTTTCTTCTGTTCCTCTATAAATATTACTACTTTCATCAACTCTTCCCCAAGCTTGAACTTTTCAGTAAACTCTTTTCCTGTTACTTCATCAATGCTTCTATTTAACACCATTGCTAGAACATCACGGTTAAATAACTCAAAACAATCATCAGTCAAAGATTCAATAACATCTACCCCATTCAAAGAAGAAACATCACTTGGATATCGCATAACATCATATATACTAAAATGGATAACCTCACCATCAAATTCCATTGAAAGAGTACCACTATAAACATCAATTATTGTCTTTGTGGTTTTCAAAAATGGTCTTCCTAACAAAATGGAACTTGAATTTGAGGTGTCATCATCTTCCATGTCTAAAACATAAAAATCTACTAGAAATACCAATTCATTCACTTGGACTAATACATCTTCTAGTACACCTTTTGGGTATACTATAGAACGATGGGCCAATTGAATGTCTACCAAGACCTCTTTAACACTCCTACATTAAGTGTTTTGAAAATAGAGTATGGTAGAACGTTAATAGAAGCTCCAAGGTTGAGCATGGCTCGAAGTATGCTAAGATTCCCCAAATTTCAAGGAACCGTAAAGACACCCGGATCCTTACACTTTGGTGGTAATCTTTTTTGTAAAACTACATAAATATTTTCACCTACCTTGACTGTTTCATTACCTTTAAGCTTTTTCTTAGATGTGCAAAGTTCTTTTAAAAACTTAGCATATCTAGGAACTTGTTTTGTAGCATCGAGTAATGGTATGTTTACCTCCACCTTACGGAATGTTTCCATAATCTCTTGTTCTTCCCTTTGTTTTTGTGTACCTTTTAGTCTTGAAGGGAATGGAGATGGAGGAGCGTATTTTGCCTTAACTTCATCGGGTTTTGGTTTATCCTTCTTTTCCAAGTCATTCTTCTCAACCACGATATCTTCTTCCTCCTCTTGTACTTCCGGACCATCATAGCTCTTCCCACTCCTCAAGGTAATTGAACAAGCATTATGCTTAGGATTTGTTTCGATTTGTGCGGGTAGCTTACCTTGGGACTCTATCTTGCTTACCGAGTTAGCAAGTTGAGTTATTTGTTGCTTCAAGTTTTGGATGCTAGCCTTTGTTTCCTGCTGGAACGTGTGTGTGTTGGCTGCTAAACTCTTGACAATATCTTCCAAAGACATCCCTGAGCTTCCTGCTTGTTGTTGTTGTCGAGGCTGATAGTTTTGTTGATTGCCTTGCATTTGAAATGGAGGTATTTGATGGAATTGTGGGGCTCTTTGTGAATAACCAACATTGGGTGCTTGCCCCCAATTATGATTATTTCTTTGTTGTTCATAAGGTCTTGAATTCTACCCTGGATAACCTCCTATTGCTTGTGCTTCTTCAACATCTTCTTGAAGTGTGGGACACATGTTAGTAGGGTGTCCAAATTGTAAGCATATTCCACACGCTCGAGGTTTTTGCTCAACTTCCTTGCTTTTTGTGAGTTGCATTACAGCTTTAGTCAACTCAGTAAGTTGGTTTTCAATGTGAGGAGTGCTCACTTCTTTAACCGCCTGTGGTACATCATCGTACCATACATCTTCTTGAGAAGAATGTTTGGTATCTTCCGCGATAGAGGATATTGAGGCTCTGATTTGGGTTGGTGTTTTATCAAGTAAAACTCCTCCACTAGAAGCATTTATCAAACGCCTCTCTAGTGGTGCTAACCCTTCACAGAAGTATTGAAGTAGTTGATGTTCAGAGATACCATGTTGTGGCATCGAGCACATAGCTTCTTGAATCTTTCCCAATTAGTATGCAAAACTTCTCTTTTTGCTTGTTTAATCCCAATGATTTCCTTGCGTAGAATAGGGGCTTTGACTTCCGGAAAGTACTTATCTAAGAACTGCTTTGCAAGATCATTCTATGTGTTTACCGACCCTGGTGGTAGGCAATATAACCATTCTTTAGCAGAATCTTGCATAGCAAAGGGGAATGCCCTAGGCTTGATTTGGTCTTTAGTAACGTTGTGTGGCTTTATTCCGGAACACACAACATGGAATTCCTTGATAAACTTATGAGGGTCTTCGTTCTCAAGGCCTCAAAATAGTGGTAACAAATGGATGAGACCGGATTTCAGCTTAAAGTTCACCATAGCAGGGTAGTTTATGCAGAGGGGTTGTTGGGTAACATCATGGGTTGCCCATTGTCTAAGGGTTTGTTCGGATGGAGCTGCCATGGTTGGTTTGGATGAGGGTTGTTCTTGATGGATAGGTGATTGTGGTGGAATGGTGGTTGTTTGTGAGGGTTGTGGTGATTCGGTGTCAGATTCAGATTCACTTGATCTCTTTGCGGTCTTCTCAATCTCTGAGTCAATCTCGAGTGGTGTACCAGTACGAATAGATCTTGGCATAAAATGATTAGAATCGTCGTATCCCCGGCAACGGCGCCAATTTGTTGGGTGTCGAATCCAAAAAATAAATAATAAAAATGTGAACCTACCGTACACACACTGAAAATAGTATGAGTGGAAGTATGGTTCGTGTCCTCAGGGATACGTGCCAATTATTTTATAACAAAAATGTTTTATCACAGTTACTTCGATTAACTATGGACTAAGGAAGGTAGGGGTCTTAACTAAAAACTAAAACTTAATATAATTTGCAAAAAGTAGAAAAAATCCAATGAGCTGACACGACCGTGTCAAAACTGTGAAGAAAATTCCACGAGGTCGTGTTAAGATTCTGCTGGAAAAACAAAAATTGACATATTTTTGTATTTTTTAATTTTGCAAAAGGTATTAATAAAAAAACGTTAATGAAATGGAGAAGTAAATTCAAATATGAAGACTAATTCCAACACTAAGGTAATTTCTTGATTTTAATTTGGTTTTTGATCATTAACGATTACGGTGCAATGATTATTTTCAATTAATGATTTGTATCAATACTAGACATCACGCCGTTCGGATATCCCCTCTATCTAATGTCCAATCAATCGTAGTTTGTTGATTGGAGCCAACCCACTACTCTAAGCTCACGTCGTTTGGATCTTAGCATGCGGGTTGCAACGATAGAAGTATCGATTATAATTAAACACACACGTCGTTCGGTATGCTTAACTAGATTGTGTGATTCTATAATGAGAATGAATTCATAGACAAACTCAAACCATTACTTGTTCCTTATCTCAAAAATCAAAACTTGATTAGGGTTTTAAATCTTGAAGAACTTTATTAGAAAAATTAATAAGTTGATCAGGTTTATTAACAATCTAATATATACCGGATTGGATCCGGGTTTAAGATCAAGAATCAAACAAAAAACCATTAAAATAAAAATATCTCATAAACGCTTCACATAAGTTCAAAACAAAATCAAAGAAATTAAACTTTAATGTTGAAACTAAAAGTACTCTAGCCGGACATGATAGCTAGGTTATTGAAAATAAAAAAAACTTACGAAAACAAAACCCCAACAATAACAATTAATCTTCAAAAGTGGAAAGAAGAAAAAAAAAATTCCTGTCCTTCCTACGGCTCTCAACAATCCAAGCCTCCTTTGCTTTCTGTCCTTTTCTTTTTCTTTGTCGATCCCAATGCAGCCTCCAAGATTTTTTTTCTTTTTTTTTCTTCTTCGATGCCTTTTTTTCTGCAATCTCCCACTTTTATCTTTTGAGTTCTCGTCTTCTTTCGAACAACTCTTTTTTTTGTTTTAAAGTTTGAATATTTATCACTTATTTTTCCAACCATTTAATTATTCTACAAAAAACCAAAAATATACAAGAGTATATTTATCCTACCAAAAACTATTTTATAATTAAAATAAAAGATGCGTGCAATTAATGCAAAACATATGCGAAAATACAACCTAAAATTACTATAATTTATGACTAAAAATATAACTAACAAGTATTTTGTTTTAAAAACATATAACTTAATAGTAAATTATTTATATTCAAAACAATAATATTTGTTCCCTATTTACGAAGTACCCAACAAAAAGTAAAAAACATTAATATATATTTTTTGTATTTTTATATAAGTTAATGTGAAATAATAATATAAAAAAAGTTTTAAATCGAGCCGGATCGAGCTTTTCACGAGCCGGATCGAGCTTTTCACGAGCCGAACTCGAGCCGAACTCGAGCCGGTGTTTTGAGCTCGTTAAAATTTTTGAGCCTGCTCGGCTCAGCTCGATAAGCTTCGAGCTCGAGCTCGATCCCATCCTGGCTCAGCTCGTTTACAGCCCTACTACTGACTTTCATCTTTTTTCTTTGCTTTTGTGATTGTGAATAGGGAATTAAAAGCTAGTATATTTCTTAACTAATCAAAGACAAATGTCTGACCAATTCAGATAAAAGATCTTAATCATTCAGTACTAGATCTCATAATTATTCAACATTAGTATAATGTTTAATCATTTATAGGCAAATGTCTGAACCATTCAGACATTTGCTCGTGAAACAAACAGTCTGAACCATTAAATGTTGAACCATCAAAACACCTGAATTATTATGAGACTCATTCAGATATTATCAAACAGTCTCTTAATTATTTTCGCTCATTCCTCTTATATGCTTCTCCTTCGTGATTGGATGTCATGCCTACTGATTGCATTGGCTTAGTTTGTGAATTTATATAATAATAAAAAAGAGCCGTTTATAACATCCTAACATTATATAAGACGACGAAACTTTAAAATTATCATCATCTGCGTGTGTGTTCAAACATGGAAGAGAAAGCGAGCAGTCATTTTAATTCATATAATATTATGCTTAATCGACGAATGTAAAGAAGAATGCAGAAATTTGAAGGGGATGATGATGAACCAAAAAAAAAAAGACTAGTGAAATACGGTGGTGGTAGGAAGGAAGCACAACAATAATTTTAAAATAATTTCATGTTATCAACAAAATTCAACAAATAAGATTCAACACGTATGCATGTGTTGACAAATTCTAGGTACAAACTTACTAGAAGTTGACTTGGTGGTAAAAATTAGAAAAAGAAAAAAACAATTGGTCTCAAAAGTTGCTACTCGGCTACCTCTAGCTATAAATAATGTAGGCAATAGTTATAAGATGGTAATTAATCAAAGATCATGGAGAAGCAAGCAAATAAGGAAAGAGACAAATAAGATCTCTCCTTGGTCTGTTAAATATGAAGAAGAAGGTCCACAAGCAACTACTAGTTACTACGGTGGCGAACAAGGGCAACAAATGCCAACATCTGCTGACCCATGGCGGTGGAGTAGCGCATCTAGTGTCTGTAATTGGTTTGTTAACAATGGCGGTCCCCAAGCAACGCCTAGCAGTGGTGGTGGTGGCGTGGCTGGTAATGGGCCCGGAGCTAGTGTCGCCAGTGATGTCGGACAAGGATCACTAGTGATGGTACCTGGTACCCAAAGGTGGTGGAGGGAGTGTTGGCCCTTTTAAGATGATTCATGTATGTAATATTTATGTGCTATTGCTATACTGTTTTTTTTAATTTGAATTTGTGGTTTGACAAAAAATACTATAATTTTCATCCAAAAGATTAAAAACGTTAATTTTATTCTAAAAGTTTCGTTATTTGTTTTAACTTTAGTTTAAAAGTTTCATATTTGTAAATAATTTGGACTAAATTAAAACATGAAACTTTTTAACTAATATTAAAGCAACTAATGAACTTTTTAAAGCTAAAATGATATTTTTAATTATTTAAAAGAAAATATTTATTTTTGTCAAACTTTAGAGAACAAAACAAATTTAAATTTATCTTTATTTTTATAAAACAATGTTGTAGTATTATACTCTATTGTTGATATAATTGATTTCAAAGGAAAATGAATTGTTTTGTTTTGTTTGTTAATATTAACCACATTACTTTTGGGTGTTTCATATTTAATCTCTTAACTTTTGACATTCTGACAAATCTATTAAATTTTATGATTTTAGAGTTTGATCGATGAGCCATTATTTGTGTAACTTTGATCACTAAAGTTTAAGATATTAGAGTTTGACAATCAAATTATTTTTAAATTTGGCCACTAATTAAGTTTAGTGTTTGGAACCTTAAATTTTGGCAACTAAGCTTTAGTTTTTTTGAGTTTCACGACCAAACTTTGATTTTATGACTTCTGACTAGCAGTACAGATAACGTTTAAAGTAAAACGACGTTGTGTGTGAAAAATTTTACCAAACTCCTGTCGTGTAGCATAGGGAGAAAAAACTTGTATATATTGAGGTCAAATTTAAGAAGCTTTAAACCAATGTAATTTGTATAAGGTTTACCTTTTGCATTATTTGATGAACTGCTTTAATGAGTCTCAAGTATCTTAAGCTGAAGTAGGTGAGCAACTTGCATGAATGCGTGGAATAACATAACAATTATTGCGTTGTCTTTCTTTGAATCAATTTATGTTCCTTAGTTTAGTTAATTTCATAACTTCCAATATTCCATAGACGTTAAAGTTTGCTTTGATCTTTACAGCCTAATTAAATTGTGCAATTTGTAGAGTTTAACATAATACTTTGAAAACTTATTGTGCTTCCTCTTTCGTTAATTGATACTTTTTCACTGTTCTTAGATGTTTTTTCAGCAATTGATAGTCTAGACCTAGCAACATAATAATTACCATATGATACCCAATGATGTCTCCGTAGTATAAACAATTAAACCAATCACTTTAGGCCCCGAAAATTCAAGGGCCTTCAAATTTCAAAATAAAAACATATGTTTTTAGAGATAAATGAGAAGGATAACAGAAATTATCGAAGGATAACAAAATTATTGAAGATTTATCGATGTCAACTTACAAAATTTGGTTCATCGAGGTTGACTTACGAAACTTGATCACCAAAAGTTCATTGAATATTCAATGTTGACGGTTCTTTTGAGTTCATCAATTTTAAATTCTCTTTTATAATTAATCATCCAATCTACTTATTATTATTATCTGATTTTAATACATGCTCAATTGTTGTAATGTATCATTGTTTTTATGCTTATATAAATCTATTGATGTCAGTTTTAATTTTAATCTACATTTTCAATTGATTTTTCTCTTTACTTTAATCAATAATTACTTGTTTATCATTTAATATGATATTTTTTAGTTGATGATGTTTAAGTTAATTAAGTTCTTTTTTGCACTAAGTTGTTTTCTGCCACATTATAAACAATTTGTTTATGTCATCGGTTTGAGACAAATGTGATTAGGAATAACATATAGGTGAAGGTCTTAAAATTTTGTTTCACTTGAGGTTTTCAGAAATTTTGAGCCGGCGATGATGCTACCTTGATCCAAAACATAATTTCTGACAATAACAAACTGATTATCGTAAATAATAAGGTGTATTTTAATTTTCAATATTGAAGGCTACATAAACAATTGAAAAACTGTGCCCTAAAGATGTTCTATGTCTATTTCAAAGTTTAATGCCTCAAAGCCAAGACTTGAAAGTCTTCT
>BJCM01000393.1:0-11746 GCA_018326385.1 Flaveria bidentis | reverse complement strand
TATATATATTGAGGCCAGATATATAACTTATAAGTGTATACCACCGGCTTTAAAAATCTTACATTACACTTTCAATATTTTCATGATTTTCTCATACTTAAAACACTTGTGATATAAACTTTTGTTCCAAATAGAAAATCACAAAGCCACAAGTTCAAAATTTATACTTTTTACACCATTATCTAATTCTTTCATCTCTTTTTCATATAGTACAAATTATTTATAAAACAAGTCCACAAGGACCAAATTTAATCAAAAAACACCTAAACCCTATACCGTAAACAAACACTACACCTTCAAGTCAACCTATGAAAACTCAACCTCATACAACCCGTAAACACGACTAACTAACGATCCTAAAACTGGCAAGAAGTACCCAACCTCTGTCGCCTCTGACCCGCACCCCCCGACTTACGCTCCGTGAACGCACGGTGCAACAGCCCCTGAAACTCGTCTAAAAACATAGTCCATTCGTCATCGGTCATGTCCGCCACTTTCACAAAGCTAGCGCTCGGGGGCAGCTGCTCAGTCGCGCTACGTTGCCCAGCCGATGAGTCACCCAGACTTAAGTTTTTCTTCAACGACATCGATAGATTCGGTACCGAAGGTACATTTGGTGACACAGGAAGCGTGTTTTCTTCTTCTTGTTCATCTTCTTCTTCCAGTTTAGAAAGCGGGATTCTCCCGTATCCAAACTGGAACGGGAGAATCAGGTTCACGGGGATTTCAGAATCATCACACTCGATCTCGAACTGAAAACCGTCTTCCCGATGCTCGGTTTTAGGAGATAATACAACTGTTTCTCTTTCTCTCTCGGCCACCACCCGTCTCGCCTCCATGCACAAAATCTCGAGCTCACTCGGCTCCTCTTCGCCACGCCTGAACTCACGGGTCATCATCTCACCGATCTCGGCTAAACACAAACCATAACCAGCAGCCTCTTTCAGGAAAATGGTGCAGAGGGTTAGCACCCGTAAACAAGCTTCACGAATCATCGGAAGCTCGTTTCTGAGCATCTCTATGTCACGATACGGGTCGAGTGCTTCAATGTAATCGAGTTCATCTTCTGAAAACGGGATCGAAGCTTGCGGCCAGTGGATCCACTCGAAGTACGGATCCTCTAAACTCTCTGGCAAACAAAGACCGTGATCTATTGGTATGAGTTCAACTTGTTGATCAAACTTTCCACTGTCATTAACCTTTCTAACAAGCAGATTTCCGCCATGGCGGTCGGTGTTAAGGATCCTTATATCTAGTATACCGATACGGTGAACAGCAGACACGGGGAAGCTCGAGGTCCCATGATCACTAGCATCAAAATCATGAGGGATAAACTGTTGCAATGAAGCAATTTTACAAACATTTTTCTTCTTTCTATCTTGTTTTATATTGCTGTTGTTACTTCCACTAACACCATCATTAACATTGAAAATAGAGTGAGTGATCTTAACAAGTGCAGTAGGAGGTACATTAGCAAAATGGTCATAATCAAGAAGGTAAGCAGCCACTTCACGAAAGCCCGTTTCACCCACCCGAACAGACCGTTTCAACCCTGGCTGACCCAGAGCCCGCCCCACGAACCCTTTCGGGTTGTTGGGCGCAAAAGGCTCTTCGTCAGTCGGTTTCACAATGGCTGCACATTCACCTCTACTGTTTCTAAAGTAATAGGCACCACCAAGCCCACCATTAACCCGAACCGGTTCAACACCAGCCTTCAGAGCCATCACAACCTCGTTAACAAGCTCTTTAGTCCTCGAAAAGCCACCCGACTGGCACAATATCGCGATAGGCCCGGTTAGATCACGTTGCTGTACATCGCGACCTGAAGGAGATAAACATGGGGTTGAAGAGCTTCTATGCATCAGGTTTCTTGTTAACAAAAGAGGCGAATCGTTACGAATCGCGCTAAGATCATTCTTCAACACCAAATCCCCAAAACTCAAGCAACTTTCTTCAATTGGGACATTAAGAGCCACCTGCAGCCTTCTTTTCACCATATGAACATTATCATTCCTATCTAGTTCCAATCCTAACACACAACCGCTTTCGGTCTGCACGAAAACCCGCCTGCTGCCTGTCGGTTTTCGATCATTTCGATGGTAGTTCGGGCCGATCGGGCTCTTGAACACTGCTACAGCCATTTGGGTCTGAACAGAACTGTCAAGGTTACTAGACATGAACCAGATGACCAGATGCAGGGGAAGATGGGTTCTTCTTCCCTTTCCCTATCGAAATCGGGCCAATTTCAGAATCCGGTTGCAGATTATGGTGTTGTATGGTTCATAAACGATCATCAAACACCGGATGTGAGTTAATTTGATGGTTTCATACAAATTTAATGTGATTGAATGTAATCAGTGCGTTTTCCCCTAATCTGTACACAAAAACAGAGGTTGTGTTTGAATATCAGTGAAACGCATAAATTGATTGGCTAATTCGAAGCAATTCATATTTGCATAATGAATATTCAAGTGAATATGTCGTTTTCAGAGATTAATTGCTACAAAACGATACTGATATGCATATTCAGTTCATCAATCAAGAACTCAAAGGGTTTTGCAACAACCGTTCGTGAATCGATGTTCATACAAAAACGACCTAAAAGTTGGAACATTTTTGAAGAATAACGAAATCCCAGAGTGAAAACTCACCCGGATAACGAGATCTGAGGGAGATTCAGACAGTGTGACAGAAGAAGAAGCAAATGGAATCAAGATCCGGATAACAGAATGGATTCAGAGAGAAAATTGCAAGGAAAAAAAGGGTTTTTTCAAACGAAAATCATATGAAATCGAATTGAAAAACCCTTTCTTCTTGTTGAATGTTGATGCTGTTGTTCTTCTTCTGAGTTCAATCACTCTCGAGTATTCTCCCTCTAAATCTTCCTGTGATTCAACGTATCTATATAGAGGGGAGGATAGTGATGTGTATATTGGGTAGCCAAAGTAATTCTTTTTTAACTCTACTTTATAGTAATAAAAGGACGTGAGTTTTAATTTTATTTGATACAACAAAAATGACGTTAAAAGAGATGATGAGTAAAATCCGAGAGTTGAAATCAAACATTATAATTTTGAGTTGTTTTTAGGTTGGTTTCAACTTATCCGGTAGACACGTTAAACATAACAAGTCGGGTTTTGGTTGATCTGAATGATATAATGGTTGATTCTTTTTTATTGCATATTTTCATATCTCTTTTTATTTGACTTTCTTTTGTGTAATGATGTATAAATGTTTGTATTTTCTTCGTTGTAAACAAACACTTTTAAAGTAACGATGTAAAAAATTAAAATACAAAGAATATTTTAATTAAACGGGTCATGTTCGTGTCAACCTCTTAAAACTCTTGTCAAATTCGCTATTGCATATGATACAATTTCCAGGCTTGTGAGATTCAAACTCTCAACCCATAAACACGATCGTGAAACACGCTTTATATATTATACTACCGTGGTAAAACAATTTAATGTTTTCTGTCGAAATATAACATCAAAATTTTAATTTCCGTAATTTCACATAAATATATTATTTAAAGTGTAAAAAGTAGAAGAAGGTAAAACATAAATGGAATTAACTTATTTGTATTTTTGTTACCTAAGTGCATGTTTGGATAAGACAATTTTTTGACTTTTTAATTTTTTGCAGGGGTAAAAAAACCAAAATACCCCTTCAGAAAAAGTTAAAAAGTTAATTTTTTTACTTTTTAACTTTTTAGAGGAATATTTTAATCTTTTTACCCTTCTAAAAAATTAAAAAGTCAAAAAGTTGTTTTTCCCAAACATGCCCCGGTATATTCGATTGAAACAAAACACTTTACAATGTTCCTTTAAAAAAGTTTTATATCATTATAGAATACTTATGATTTTGATATTTTATGCATATTTTATGAAAATAATAATTGATCTCTGTAATCTTGTTAGATATTTGGTTTAGAAGGGTCTGGAAGAAGGTGAATTGTCCGTTGGATCAGAAATGGGAGGATGGGATCTAAGCCGTTGGAGGGAATGAAGAACAACGATGACGTGGAAAAAATGGGATTGGATAAGGTTATGACCAAGTCAACGTCCAAACAACAATTGAGTGTGTTGCTTTTATGTCGTCACTCGGGGTAAATGTTTTAGTATATTACTACTGCTTAGTTATATTAAATTGTGGAATAACTATTATAACCAATGGTATTTGAACTGGTTCGGATAAAAAATCGGATATTTTACTGGTTTATTAATCTGATAGGTTGAATCGCATTAAATAACCGTATATGTATATATATAATACTATATAATACTATATGTGGAGAGAGATTTCTTGAAAATCATGTATAAATGAATATCATGAAAATCAGATGTTACTATATATAAGTACATGTTATAAAATATTCAACTAAGAGTTACGTATGTGTATGAGTTATTTATATATAAGTGTGTATTATCATGTGTAAAACTAATAGTTACATATACATAACTCATACAAGTTACGTATGCGTAAGTCGTTTCGTTATCATTGTCGTTCATTGGAGTTTAAATTTAAAAAAATATATAATAACCTCAAAAAATAAGGTTGAAGTTCACTCAAATATACTTTAAATAATTTAAAAGTTAAATCAATTATAAAATATATAATTGGGTAGTGGTGGTTTTCGTGGTTTTCATGGTTTTAATTTATAAAAATGATTTTCATTTAATCATTCCCTATTATATATATAGTAATATATAATTCAATTTTAGCATTTTATAGTTATATATAAAATAAACTTTGAAAACAAACGGATTTGCGCCCCCGTCGATTTCCAATATGATTCGCCGAACTGATCTGAGCCTGAAAACCATGATTATAGCTCTAGTTTAGTTCTAGTGTTAAGATGTACTTTTTTTATTTAAAATAACTAAAATTAAGATACTATTTAAAAATCTTTAAACATGTCCAATTAGGCAAGAGACTCTAAACTATTAAATATTGTTTGTTTAAACCTCTTGATAACTATTCAAAATAATTATTATTCTTACCTCTTTGAACTATATTGTACAAAAATATCTCAAAATTAGAACCCTAGCTCGTGGAGCAAGAGAGGGGCAAAAGGATGACTTACATACCCGAAGTTGTGGTCATCAGCGGAGATTAGGTGCATGTGGGGGGAGCACTGGAGAGAGGGGTGATTGTAGGCGAAGAGTGTGGCCTAAAGTGGGGGCATCGGAGGAAGATGATCGTTGGAGTGGGAGAGCTAGCAAATGGTCGGGTGGGGGGGTGTTTGAGCAAATCGATCAAGTGGGATGTGGGGTTAAGGTAGAATGTAATGCAGGGCAAAAGGAGGGGGGTGGGTAAAATTAATATATGTTACATTGAAAATTGAAAATGTTATGATCATTTAATGATTAAGAGACAAACTGAACTACTAAAAACATCATTTTAACATACAAAACACATTGAATGCTAACCGGTTCAAAAGTACTATCTTAATATATGTATACATGATTAATAAAATTAAATTAAAAGTTATTTTTAAATAAAATATACTAGTGAATAAAGTAAAAAATTTAGTTGATCTTAGGTTAACAACGCTAGATATAAAATATTAAATTTTCTAATAATGTATTTTTATTTCTAAGTTTAATTATGGTTTTCTTGGATCCTTCTCATGGCTTCATTTAAGTTTGACCGGTTTTAATTTATATGTTTACAAGCCGATTTCAACCCTACAATTTGGTTCAAGTCCAATCGAGATTCTAACCTATTATGTTTTAAAACTGTTCAGCTCAAAACTGATATGGTCCCAACCTAGCTTTTGTGCACCTCTACCAGCACCCTTAAGTATGTACCTTATTGTTGTTGCAAATTATACCAACTTTGAGGAGCGATGGACACTTGTAGTTGCTTTCTTTGTTATTTCAACAGAGAAATCAATATATGGCCACAAGTTACAAATAAAGATAACCAACAAACAATTTAAACTTTTAGAAAGATGTTTAAAACATGTGTTTATAATGTAATTTGTATAAAGTTAGAATGATCGGCAATCAAATACTAGGTTGTTATTACTTATAGCTATTAACAACGTTGATATTAAAGGGACAAGATGGGATTTAAACCGTAAACAATACCTTTTGTATTTGTGGTACATGCTTTTAATCAAAGTTTGGCAATATTCATATTTTGAGTAGTTACTTTTATTCTCTAACAATTCTATACACATTGGAAACGTTTAAAAAATTCTACAATTCAAAGACATATGGTTTGGAGATTGTAAACTATGGGCTGAAAGTCAATAAGTCATACTCTTTTAATAATGATCACACATATTATTTACATTATCTTCATTTAACTTTAGTTATGTTTTCTTTAACGACAAATGTACGACACTGTTTCGGAGGATATATGTTATTTTAATCGGGCCCATCTATCCGTTTCCCAGTCGGGACCGCACCCTCAATCTCCTCAGACGGAAACCCAATACTGAAAAAACCCTCTGACTCAACTCTGAAATTTTTTTGCTCAAAATGAAACTTGAATCCATAACGTCTTCTTTATTTATATGTCATGGGTCACCTTAACCAGTTGGGCTAAGGATCATTAGTAACTTTAGTTATGATGATTAACATAATTACCCGGTGATGATTCATTCGAGGAGAGAAGTTATTGTGTTAATTTTTGATTAAAGAGTGAGCATAGTTGTATGCGGTAAATAAGATAAGAATAAAAGATCTACGAAATGAACAAACCTAAAACGAATATATTTTATAAAATATGTAACGTTACGGAACCTATAATAAAACATAAATGAAGATGTCTTAATCATCTTGACAGTTGGACTAACGGTCATGTCACTTTGTTTGACACTTGAATTCTTTTTAATTATAAAACACATGAATAGTGATTTTATTAAGGGTTTTTGTCAACCGACGAACAATAGGCAGGTTACTTTGTCAACTAATCGGCGGTGGTTGAGGTACAACCTACAATTAGGGTTTCCAAGCGGCAACCACCTCTTGAGTTTGTACGACAAAAAGTTTTCACGAGAACTAACTTGGCTTTGGTATAAATTTAAACCATATAAAAGTATTGTATTTAATTGCATGTTATATGGTTACCTAAGATCTCTATACACAGAGAGCAACGTTACACTTGATTATCTAGTACCATCTAGATACGTTCGTTACATAGCCAGTCTAATATAAAATTTAAAAAGCTCCTATTAAATCTTGATACGTTTTTGTAAAAATAGTGTTTGGTGTAATGTATAAACCTTCAAAATTTATATTGCTTTTACTCTTAAAGATT
Organism: Flaveria bidentis; assembly: GCA_018326385.1. Lineage (NCBI taxonomy): Eukaryota > Viridiplantae > Streptophyta > Magnoliopsida > Asterales > Asteraceae > Flaveria > Flaveria bidentis. Next base: position 4,474 of record BJCM01000393.1, on the reverse strand, counting down.
ACTTCTTTAGTCCTTTCAATTATCTTTGATCTTATCTAATGATAAAATAACATAAAATACAAATCTGACAGCTCAAATTTATACATGTTGTAAAATATATAAACATGATGAAACTGAAGTATACGTTTGCAGTTTACTCCACTTGTCGTCGATGGATTGTATAGGTGAAAGGTAGTTTTCAGTGAAGGCCCATAACATCACATGTCGTGCATCCCTAGGTTCTTTTTATTATTTTGTACCGCAGTTGCCGGAAAATAGTATTTATTAGTTCTCGGTAGATGTATCTTAATTTTTTATTAAGCTCACTAATATTAATAAAATATTAAATCATCTATAAGTGATGTTGACATGTTGTTACTTTTGTTCTTTTATTCCAACTTTAATTAATTGTTCTCACAGCTAGGAAATGGGGCAAAGCACATATAGACCAACCTCAACTATTATACTGGCTACAAACTATCTTCATTACTAGGGGAGAAAGATATAAACATAATAAATATATGATATTAATGATATCTTAGTGGTTGTGCTTGCACGTTGTGGGTCTCAGTTTCAATGAATTTTAGGTTAATTAGTATTGACCTCGTGGTATCTTACCACTCCGGTTGAAGAAATACCGCATTGAAATGTTAATTAAAATAAATATTAATGTTAAATAGGGATATTATAAAAATTATTTTTAAAAGCTATAAGAGGAAACCAAAAGAAATAATTAAAACCTTGAAGCAGCTTTTTTAACTAATCATAAATGTGCATTTTCATGTTATTTGTTGGTATTAAAACTAATAAAGCTTGAGAGAAAAAGATAAAATGTAGTAAGGATAATGCACGAGAACTCTTGTGTATTATTAATGAGAAAAACATACATCAAATAGCAGAAAGCCTACTCTGTATATAGGCATAAGCAGGAACAAGAAAGACTCCAACAACCCTGAAAAGTAAACTAACCTAACAACCTAGTCGTTAGGATATTTTATTCAAATTTAAAATACTAGAAAGTAGGTAAACAATAATCACGTGCATGAAGACTTATTCCACAAGAGTTCCCATGCAGAGTTTGAATTATTCTTTATCAACCTCCCTTAATTCAAACTCTATAACTCCTAATTTGTATCTGAAATATACAAACTTTTCCCTGATCAACGCCTTTGTAAAAACATCAGCAAGTTGAGAATTAGTTCCATAAAACTCCAAAGAAACTTGTTTTTGCATTACCATTTATCTAATAAAATGATACTTTAGCTTAATATGTTTAGATCTGTTGTGCATGACTGGATTTTTTGATAGATTAATTGCTGATTTATTATCACAATAAATCAGAGTAGGTTCCTTTTGAGATACGCCCAAGTCTTCGAGAATTCTTCTGAGCCAAATGGCTTGACAAGCTGCTCCGGTGGCTGATATGTATTCCGCTTCAGTGTTGGATAATGCAACAGTATGCTGTTTTTTTGAGCTCCAAGCTACTGCACCACTTCCTAAAGAGAATACATATGCTGATAAGCTTTTTCTTTCATCTGCACAGCTTGCCCAATCACTATCACTAAATCCAATCAAAGTAATATTCCTTCCCTTTCTATACCAAATCCCAAAACCAATAGTGCCAGCAACATATCTAAGTATTCTTCTAGCAGCACCAAAATGTATTTTTGAAGGTTGTTGCATGAATCTAGACACTAAACTTACAGCATAAGTAAGATCAGGTCTAGAATGAGTGAGATAGATGAGCCCTCCAACCAAACTCCTAAATGTTTCTTCATTCGTCTTGTCTGCTCCATCTTCAAGAATCAACTTTTCATTCGAATTCATTGGTGTAGCATCAATCTTGCTATGTTCCATACCAAATCTGTTCAAAAGGTTGCGAGCATATTTTCTTGACTTAAAAAGATGCATTCTTTAGTCTTTCTCACTTGTAGCCCCAAAAAATATTGAAGCAAACCCATATCGGTCATCTTAAACCCAAGCTTCATACCATCCTTGAATTATGTGATCATAGATACACAAGACGAAGTACAAATAATATCATCTACGTATAAACATACATATATGATATTACCTTGATCTCCATGCTTAACATATAGAGTAGGTTCATTGTAACTTCGCTTGTATCCACGATCTTGAAAGTATCCATAAATCTTCGAGTACCGGGTTCGTGGAGCTTGTTTTAGCCCGTATAGTGCTTTTCTTAGTTTATACACCATATTGCTCTTGCCCGGAATCTCGAACCCTTTAGGCTGCTCAACATAGACTTCTTCAGATAAATCACCATTGAGGAAGGACGTCTTGACGTCTAATTGGTGCACTTGCCAGCCTTTTTTGAGCAGCAACAGATAAGATGACCCGAATAGTTTCAAAGCGAGCAACCGGAGCAAAGGTTTCTTGAAAATCAATACCATGTTGTTGGGAATAACTTTTTGCAACCAGTCGTGCTTTATGTCTTAATACCTCACCATTTGAACCCATTTTAGTCTTGTACAACCATTTAACACCCACAAGATTCTTTCCCGGTGGCAAATGAACAAACTCCCATGTAGCATTCTTTTCAATTGCATGGATTTCATCTTGCATGGCTTTCTTCCACTCATCATATTTAGCAGGCTGTTCATATGTAAGTGGATCAAAAATATTAAGAGCAAATTGACAGGAGATTAGCTCACCATCCTCATCTGATAAGCCTTCACCACTACAATAATCTTGCATCCAAGTTGGTGGTTTTGAAAAGTGACGAGAAGGAGCAACAATTGAGAGACCAGCAATAAGTGGGTTTTGAGATGGGTTTAATACGTGTGAAGTAGTGGGTACTTGGGTACTTGATGGAATAGATGTGTTAGGTTGGATGTCATGATTTGTAGGGGTTGATAAAGGTGTTAGGGTATGGTCATTGTCAATGGTACTATTTGGTAGGAGTGTTTCATCTGGAAATGAGTCACCTTTTGTAAAGTCACCATCACTAGTACCTTTATTATTCTTCTACTGCCATTTTGTGTCTTCTAAAAACACAACATCTCTTTTGGTAGAGAATCTTTTTGTATCTGGATTATAAAGCCTATATCCATGTCCTTGGGTAGAATACCCAATGAATATATTTCTTTCTGACCTGTTATCTAGCTTTCTTCTCAGTTGGGAGGGAATCAAACCAAAAGCAACACAACCAAAAACTTTCATATGAGCAACAGTAGGTTTTTTACCAGACCAAGCATGCAGTGGAGTTTTATTTTCTACAGTTTTTGTAGGGGAACGATTGATAGTATGGACAATAGTTGCAACAGCCTCGGCCCAAAAATGATTTGGTAAATCACGTTCCTTCAGCATACTTCGAGTAAGGTTCATGATAGTGCGATTTTCCTATCTGCCATGCCATTATGCTGAGGTGTGTATGCAGCTGTTAATTCTCTTTTAATTCCAGTTTGCTCACAGAAAGCATTGAACTCCTGTGAACAAAACTCTCCGCCTCTATCTGATCGCAACACTTTAAGGACACAACCGCTTTCTTTCTCCACCATGGTTTTTAATGTTTTAAACTTAGCAAATGCTTCAGATTTATTAGCTAATAAACAAACCCAACACATGCGTGTTAGGTCATCAACAAACAACAAATATTATACACTGTTACCTAAGCTTGGAACCTGCATTGGTCCATATAGATCTGTATGCACCAATTCAAGCTTAGTGTGGGCTCTCCATGATGTGGAATGGAATGGAAGTCTGCCTTGTTTGCCCATAATACATCCTTCACATATGACTGGAGTATGTATCTTGGGTAGCCCATGAACCATCTCTTTGTCATGCAACTGCTTCAGACCTTCAAAGTGTAGATGCCCATATCTGAGATGCCATCGAAGAGCCATAGCATCACGTTTGTTCTTGGGAGTTTCTTGAACTGTAAATAGGTTAGTAGCATCTAGCACAAACATGTTATTTCCAGCCACTGCAATTTCAACAAGCTTCTTACCTGTTTCTTTATGCAAAACTATACATTGCCTACTATCAAAGTAAATGGCATAACATTTCTTCATTAATTGCCCAACACTTAGTAAATTATACTCAAGTTTGGGTGCATAATAAACATCATCAAGAAGTTTAAAAGAGGTACGACCAGTGGAGATCTTCACTGTACCTTTGCCATGAAGTGCAAGTTTCTTTTTATCTCCCAACTGGACATCCAATTTGAAATTTTCATCAAGAGAAATAAAGCTTTCCTTTGATCCTGTCATATGATTAGAACACCCAGAATCGACAAACCAAAGATGGTTATATGTAGTGTTACCCGAATCATTGGTATTGGTCATGAATATACACTGATCTTGACTACTAAAAGCCAATAGCAGTTGTTGGTCTTCACCTTCACCTGGTTCACCACCTTCTTCATGTTTAACAACATTGACTTGAGCCTCGTCATTATACCAGTAGTCTTTTTTCACATGACCAAACTTTTTGCACACATAACATTGTGGAACTTTGCTTTTGTCTAAGACTC
>BJCM01000392.1:0-11790 GCA_018326385.1 Flaveria bidentis | reverse complement strand
AGAATGATTAAATTAAGGTAATTAGGATAGTGTGTGGGAAATGTGTAGCAGCTTCCTACACCCTATTTTTGTCGCAAATATGTCGTATATTGTGTCGCAAGTGCGTCGTAAACTATTTGCCACGGGCATTTTTCCGACATACTGTTTTTGTCGCAAATGCGTAGCAAATTCTATTTTGTTACGCATTTGCGACGGAAAAACGCGTAGCAAATTCATTTTTTTCTAGTAGTGATCGTACCAAAACTGTAAATCCTCATTTAAAAATACTCATGTATTTTCCATCTTTACTCTTCTCTCTTAGTTCTTGTTTTTTTTAATACTTTTATGAGGGTAGAAGTAAAAAATCTATTGATTATTTGGAATTTTATTGTGTACATACCATGAAAAATATTCTTCTTCTTCTCACGGGGTCGGTTGAGTCTCATCCCACATGAGTAAGTTCACCCCTGCCAATCACCTCTCCCTTTGATATTAGCATTTTACCTTACTAGAATAATTTAATTTCTTCCTTCACATTTCTATAAAACTATTAATTACAATCATCATTATGTATCACTATAACGTTCATGACATGATTCATGAGTTCATGAAGTAATTCATGAAAAGATTTTTGCATCTGTCACAATCATTATATAATGTTAACTATTCATTTCAAAATATAGTTTAGATTTAGCATCTTTGCAGGTAATCAGATCAGTAAAGCAAGATGTTCATCTTTTATAGACCCTTATTGACGTCTTGTAAAAAAGTGCATACACAATGTCAAGAAACAGACAACAGTGTACTCATGAAGCATGACATTTTGTAACAAGTGCACACACAATGTTCTCTGTACCAACAGTCACCACTACCATTTCGTATTTGAGACATGCTCTTGAATCGAATGACACATGTAGTGATCTAATGAGTGTGAGCAAAAAGTGTTATCGTGTATGTGTCACTTAAGTAATGTATGCTCTCACACTCACCCTCAGACTCAGTAAGAGATGTTCAAACCCAGTAAGAGATGTAATGCTTTGGTGACACTCCCAATCACACTCAATATCTCGTCTCACAGACCGACACACGTTGTTCCCTACGCACATGTGGCAGGGCCGCAGGGTCGTGTTTCCTCTCACAATCCCATTACTGATGGCCTAATTAAGTTAATCAAAGTGGTTTGTTTTGTTGGTATCTATCACAAACAAACTTTAAATTCTGATAGATGCTAGCCAACTACTGAAAGAAACTAAAATGTTGACGTGAATAACGTTTTCTTTTCTTCATTTTCATTTTGAAAGCATACCTATTACAATTATGTTGATTCGTTCAAGTACTAGCAAAGACATAAGTCTGTGTTTTATTGATGAAGGATTTTGGTGTGTCTACTAAGGTATTTCACAATGTTTTCATTATTGTTCATTCTTTTCAATTGGTTTGACAAGTGTTTAATAACTAGGATGACACCCACGCTTCGCGATGGTGTCGTCATTCATAGTAGTATATATTGAAACGGTAACATGAATATTGTGTGGGTGTTAAAATTCGTAAAAACTAATATAACTGGTGATTAACGTAAAGTATAAACTTTATAAAAAACAAAAAAAAATCGTTAAAAAATATTTACGTTGACCGGCAGGGCTAATGCTTTTTTTTCTTTTTACATATAAATTTTGGTTGTGTACTTTGTCGTGTGTATTTAAATTGAATTAAAGAAAAAAACAAAGGCAAAACCAAAAAATAAAAAATAAAGAATAAAGAATAAAGACCAAAAAATTCTTAAAAATGATAAGAGGTGTGGCAAGAAAGAAACAACAGACATTCATGGTTAATATATAAAAAGTTAAAAAAACCTCATAATATAGTTGTATTTTGTAAGTTATATAATGCATGAAAAAACGTTTGTATAAATAATATGTTTTATTCAAACGTTTAATCATGTCTTTTTTATAATTTTATAGATTTATAGAATGACTTAACATTGTACTAGTAAATATGCTTATTGATTATGCTAGAAGCCTGTATATCTGGTTAAAAATATATCCAAAATTCAAAAATAAAATATAAGTAAAAAGAGAAAATTACACAAATGATCCCTATAGTTTGATCAGATTGCATGATTGGTCCTCAGGTTTTAAAAATTGCAAAGATAGTCTAAACTTTTGTGTAATCATTGCATGTTTGGTCCCCAAATTTTACAAAAGTGTAAAGTTAGTCCAAACTATTATGTGGGTGTTGCACTATTTGTCCCTAAAATTAAATTTATGTGTTAGTTCAAAGTTTATAAAATGTATAAAAAATGAATGAATTTAGTGATAGGGACCAAACATGTAATGATTACACAAAAGTTTGGACTATCTTTTTAATTTTTAAAGTTTGGAGACCAAACATGCAATTTGGTTAAACCATAGGGACCATTTATGCAATTTTCTCAAGTAAAAATACCATTTTTTTCAAGAAAAGAATTATGATAATTTAAGAAACTAAAATCAAGTTTCAAATGGTAAAATTCTATGAGAAAATCATATAAAAAACTATTCCTAAAATAAGAACTATATCCTACATCATTTATTTCCTGTGAAATTCATAAACTAAAACTGATATACACATATAGAGAGTTGTATAAAGTAGTGCATTGTGAGTAAGGAGCATATATGAAGGTGACGGTGGGTGGCAGGGTGAAGAAACGAAGGTGGCGGAGTGGGGGCTGGTCTAATTTTATCAAAATTTAATTAGAAAAAGGGATGAATTCAAACACACTAGAATACTAAATACACAAACAATTTTATTTATTTTATTGAAAGTTTTTTGTATTATTTCATACACACTTAAAAGTAAAACATAACATCCATATATAATAGGGATCATCAGTTTTACATATTAGTAAAGAGACCAAATTCACAATTTCTTAAAGTATAGGACAAAATTATAAGTTGAGCCAACTATAAAAATAATAAGTGCATCTAATTATGTAACTTATCATAAATAGGGGTGGTGAACAAGGGCGGCTCAACAATTTTTGGAGTTTTTTTTAAAGGGATTTTTTTTAAATGAAGTTGACAAGGGGTATTTCTTGTTAAATGTTGACATAAAGGGTATTCATCCCTGGCAGGGGCGAGTTCTGCTACTTTGACTGCTAGCCACTTGTCTCATGTGATTAAAGTGCGTGATGCGTGATGTGATATGACTAAGGAGAACTCGTCTTGGCAAGGGCAGGTTCTCAAATAAACCCCATCCACTCATTTAACCTAACCACTAACCCATTATGCTTATAAATCAAACGGACTCATCCAAATTATAACAATAAATTCACATTTTAAAAAACCTACTTATTATCATGTCTCGACTTTATTTTTGCAAATATATTAGGGTGGTGATATTTCATTTGAAAATGAAAATATTATATGTGATGTTACTACTAGAAGTTCAACTATTATTCTTCATAATAACGTTTCATACAAAGAATTTGTAGATTTGATATATAATCGTCTTCAGGTTCAAAAAGAGTATTGTAATTTGAAATTAAATTATATTACTCATATGGTAGTTTCTCTCAAAGTTCTGAAATTTACAGTGACTCAAGTCTAGATGTCTTGTATAATTGGGAGAAAATGTTGAAAATTAATGTTTATGTTATCATTAAGCCAAAAATGTGTGTACAACAATCCAATTATATGGATCTCACACACGGTTTCTCCTTATCACAAGAACCTGATCCGTCAAGCAAACCTTATCATCAAGGCAATGTAAGATCGCATGATTATCAAGCCGGTACGTCAACCAATTCTCATCATCAAGTCGATGATGATAACAGAGGTTTTGATAAGTCGGATGATGGTCGTTCAGACAATAGTGAAGATACCGAACTCGTTCCATCACAAGAAGAATCTAGTGATGATGACAACAATAGCTATGGAGTTTTAAACAATTATAATTCTGTTGTTAATCCGAGATCTTACGGGGAGGTGAACTATTCTGAAGATCCTCAAGAGTTAAAAGATTATGAAGCTGCTGATTTTGACGATGAAGACCATATGGATATATGGAATGAAGAGTCAAAATAAATTCATGTTGGAATGTATTTTAAATCGAAAGATGAAGTGATGCATGCAGTGAGATTATAGAATCTTGCATGTAACAGAGAGGTTGTAGTAGTTGAAAGTAAGCGTACAAGATGGAGAGCAAAGTGATACAACAAAAGACCTAATTACAACAATAATATTCATATCGGTCCTCTATGCTCATGGTATGTTTATGCTTCCAAGAACCATGATCATCACATGTGGAGAATTTCAAGATGGGTGAATGCCCACAACTGCTTTGGTACTATTGTTGGTAACAATAAAAGTTTCAAATGCAAAGAAATTGTTGCCCGTATCATCCATTTTATTCGTCAAAATATTGCTTTTCCCATCAAGCAAATTCAAGAGCATTTAAAAGACATGTTGAATGTTGATATTTCATATAATAAAGCCTAGCGAGCTAGAAAAGCTGCTATTAAGAATATTTATGGTAGCTGGGATAGTAACTTTGATGAATTACCTACGTACATCAACGCATTACAAGAGAAGAACCATATTATCGTGGAATGGTTACATCATTCGAGCAGTACATCTGTTTATTACACATTTAAATATGTGTTTTGGGCATTCAGTTCAATAATTAGCGTTTAACTATTGTCAGCCAGTGTTGACAACACTTTATTGAAAGGTTCCTACTGTGGTAAAATTTAATTACAGTTGAAAAAAATGCAAACAAATACGTAATGCCGATAGCTTATGCAATTGTAGACGAAGAGACGGTAGAAAGCTCGAGTTGGTTTTTCCAACAATTCTTGTCTCACATTATAGTTCACCATAATTATATTGGTTCAGGAAAAAATATATGTGTTATTTCCGACAGGCACAAAGGAATTATTCGTGCAATGAATACTCTTGAAGAGTTGAAAAATAATGTTGTGCATCGATTTTGTCTCCAACACGTTTGAAGTAACTTTATGCAAAAGTTCAAGGTTTCTAGCTTAAAAAGGCTATGTTGGTCTATCGAAAGCAATACCTAACAAAGGAAGTATAACTATTGTGTAAGTCAAATGACAAGTGTCAATCCAAAAGCGTGAGAATATATATAAGCTATTAAAGAGAGTAAATTGACGTTTCTACATGATAAAAATCATCGTCGATGGGGTAACCTGACAAAGAACATTTCAGAAAGCTTCAACAATATGTTGCAAGGTGTCAGGCTTATGCCAATAAAAGCTATTATTAATTGTACGTTCGAGAAACAGTTGAACAGTTTAGAAAGCACACTGACATCGCAGCCAACTGCAACACCGCGTTACCCTCGCATATGGCGTTTATTTAACACACGTGATATTAACTTGCAAGAGCATATCATAACAGAGTTTGATTACAGAGAGGCGAGGTATAGAGTTCTATCAAAGATACGAAAATATGAAGTTGGTGGAAATGATTATACCGTGGAATACAATAACAGAACTTGCACGTGTGGTAAATTGTAGATGCAAAGATTCCTATGCTCACCTGCAATTGCAGTTTGCCGCCACAAAGGTGAATCACCTCATAACATTGTTAATCAGGTCTATAGTATTATTGTTTATGAAGAATAGTCTAACGAAGTTTTTACACGCTTCGTCACATTGATTATTAGACGAACCTGGGTTGGAGGATAATAGGCGATCCCTCAAAAATCATCACGTCACGAGGTAGGAGACGCACGAGAAGGATACACAACGAGATGGATGTTCATAATTCAGATGCACCTGTTATACGTAGATATTCAATATATAGACAAACAGGTTATTACATGAACACATGTCCAAACTCATTTTCATGAGAAAATTGTTGTATCATAATTTTATTTGACGTGTACTAGTTATTATTGTTTGATATTATAATGTTATTTTTATATTATAAAATATAAATATTAATTTTATTCTAAAAAAACTCCTATAAATACCACCACCCTTATCATAAAAAATCATCATATTTTAAATACCATCACCCTTCCAATAAAACACCACATAAACCATAAAATGACACATCGTCCCGGTAAAGAACCAGTTCATGAACTCCGATCGACGAGTTCAATTCTACAAGGTTTGAGGTGGCTTAAGAAGCAACATGAATCGTTTTCGTCAGAAAACAACAAACGCATATACCATTTTTAGTTGCAGATGAAGAAGAATCTAAAGTGGTCAAAGATGCTATAAACTTCTACAACAATGGGGATGCGTAATATTGTGTTTCAGTTCTATTTGGTTGTAACTAGTTTGGGAAGGATTTTTGGGATGTTTTATTAGGGTACGAATACGACGACCGTCTTTCTCCATTGGTAAAAATATAATATATTTTTTAGTTAAATAAATTAGTTTTATATAATATTTATTAAATTATAATACTTTACATCACAACATATAGAAGGTTGGGTAAAATGGATGATGCGGCTGAGATGTGAAAAGCTTGCGAAATTTGGACTATCAGTGTTGAATTGGACAATTTACCACATCAGTGTCGGGATGAATTATATGTGTGTGAAGATGTCAAGTCTGTCAAATATGACAATGGAACAAATGAGTTGTACCCTCCATTATGAGAGGTGTAATATGTTTATATTTCAATACTTATAAAAGCAGTAGAATATTGGTTACTTATCCGAATCAATTTACATACAATGGAGATTCTTTAGTATTGGTCAAATAACTTATATTGTGAACTATATCATGAGTTAGTTCTTCCTATTTTAGATTTTATTCCATGTAATTTTTATTATCTAATGGAATAGATTGGTTACTAGAAAAAATTATACTGGACCGTTTATTCATCTTGATAAAAGGGATCATATGTATTTTGTAACTATTGAGGAGTACTTGCCTAAGGGCGGGGGTGACCTTGGTGGTTATTCAGTGGTATTTATTTGTATGTTAACGTAAAAGCTAGTTCAAGGAAAAACATTAACTATGGAGGGAGATTATAAAAACACTTGTGCAAGATATCACCGCTATATGACAAAAGAGTTTTATCTATCATTATACATATAGTCACCCTGAATGGTTCAAATAAAAGATAGTCAAACGCAAGACCCCCAAGCGTCATTTTTTGTTGTATTACCATTTTACTTGTTAATTTTATTGTACTACTTGTTAGTTTTTTATGCTTATTCTAATAATATTGTATTTTATGTTTGTATTATATAATAAAATTGCATTATATAATTAATAGATAAAAAGTATAAAAATTACATAATTAAAAAGGTAAAATACATCACTAAAAATATTAAAGAAGTAACATCTAACGAGTGTCATCATTATTGTTTGTTGCTTCATCATTTAAGTCGAACAGGCAAGGAGATGAATTAAAAAACCGGTCAAGTGATTGAGCTGTATCTTGAAATTAAGGGTAATAAGGTAACAAGGAAGAATGATGAAATGATTATTGATAACTTGTATCAGAGCTTTGATAAGGATTTGATGGGCACTATTCTTCAAAATTTTGGGTCCCTATTTGACTAAAATATGGAAAATAAGTACTTGAGGTACCATTATAAAAAAATCTTGGTTGCCCATTCGGCTTAAAAAGGGGAATCGAACTGTTGTACCATGAAATCTTTTTGTTATGTCATATTATGTTGCATAATATTATCATCAACAATTTGTCTACCAACCCGATCTTATTCTCTACCCCTTCTGGTTAAATGTTGTGTAATAGGAGGAGTTGAGTATGATCAACATTCTGTGTCACATGTGTTGGTAGATAACTTATATGGTTTGTATGTGCAAAATCCATATAACGGCTCGTCATATTCCTTCCCGTTTCATCCTCTGCTCTTTGATAAAATTGACTTATCCCATCCATCTATAAATAAGATTATGAAAGATTAATTTTAAAAAATAATAATAACAATATTAATAAATAAATAAAGTATTAATAATAATACCATCATTCTCAATCTTTGTCCATTATTTTGGAAGCCATGAGGGTTCGTGTCTTGATGAGTCGGGTTTGTTGTATACACAACAGTACGCTCTAAATACCACCTCATTTATGCTTTAGAAGCAATTGGCGAATCAGTATATGCTTCATTAGCAACTGAATTAAACCGAGATGCCCATGCTTGAATAAAAATATTATGATGTTGTAACCAGTTTTTATTTCTGCCACCTTTACAAGTAGTCGAATGTAGATTTGTGTGTTGCTCCCAGGTTAGTAACACACTTGTAGGGATTCATTGAAACATTCCAATCTGTCTTAAAACCCTACTTGGAATGTGAGGCTCAACAACTTCCCAACATATAAGGTATGTGCCACTTCTCTAGCTTTGATCTTCACTTGTGTAGATATCAGGTAGAAGGTGGATAATTGTAACACCCGACCCTTAGCATCAACAATATTGTCCGCTTTGCCCACGAAAAACTCACGGATTTGCTTTTGGTTGCCCGGGTGAAAACTTCCCTGGGAGGTCACCCATCCCTGGGCTACTCTTACCTGAGCACGCTTAACTATGGAGTTTTCCTCTCATCCACAGCCACTACGCCCAAAACGCATTGTTGATGTTAAAGACCAGACATTCTTTATGAACCAGAAATCTCTCCTGTCCACGGCCGATGTTAAAATGACAACACCAAGCAACGTGGAATGTCCGGTCATCTTTCCCCTTTTGAGTGTGGATCAAGTTTGGAAGTTTTATTTGGTTTTATTTAGTCATGTTTTTCAATTAAATAAGAGACCTAGTCTTATGGTAATGGAGTAGTGATTTCCTAATTTCTAGGTAGTAGTTGGTTAGTGGCTTATGTTTTTGTTTCAAGTATTTAATCCTTCTTGTACGTTGAAGTTTGTTATCCAGAAAACGAGCAATCCTTTGGCTCAAATACTTGTGTGTTTCCAGTTTATATTGTGAGTTATTTGAGAGTAAATTGAGTGATATACCCTTGTCAAAGTTAACAATCATCTTCAGAAGTCAAACAACCTCCGCCTCCAACATTCTCACTCTCTCTTCTCCCCTTTCTGATCTCTCTGTTCATTTAGGGAAGATGGTGTTTGGTGGTGTTGATGATGTTGGAATCTGCCATCTCTAGGCATATGTCGATTTCGATTTCGATTTCGATTGAAGTAGTTAGGGTGATGATGTGGGTTGATCAAGTTCCATGGAAGAGGATCGGTATCGAACACGAAGCTGATTAAGATCTAGGGCTTGAGGATTGGTATCGAGAAGGATTACCTTGGTTTCCGATTTTAGTTCACTTATCGATTTGCTGATGAACACAATCCAAAGACGACAGACTCATACCAAAATGTCATCCTCTTCTCCCCAGCAATGTTGTCTTCCTGGATACGATTCCACCTCTCCCCATTGATTGCCTCTTGCCAAAATGTTATATGTTGACTACCTTCAGCGTCGTAGAGTTGAGATTACGTATTTATAAGATAAAAGAGTTATTAGAGAGACTGATGAATAAGCTGCTAGGGAAACCCACTTAATAGTATGACAAAATCTTATGGTGTAAAGTATGTTGACACTCTTGGATTATCCGAAAATGTAATCCCATACCTAGAGGTATTGTTTTTTCTATGCTAGCTAAAAACTTGAAATTTATTATAAATTTTGAAACATTTTTGTGGGGTATGCAGTATATGTGTTGAGAAATGGTTCCAAGTCACCTGCAGATTTTATAGTGAGCAATGTTTATCCATTTTTTCTTTTGAAACTATCTTCATGCATACATTTCTTGAAACTGAAGTTTTGAAAATGAAGTTGATAAGCTTCTTGGGCTCCTCTACTAAAAGATATTTCAAAGATAAACAACAATGACCTAAAACAAGAAGAAAAGTTAATTTATGGTTCAAGTGTGTGAATTATGGTAACTATGATGTCTTCTTTCAAGCTCATCATTAGACTCGCTTTTCTTTGTTTTGACTTATATCTACTCATCCCAACTCAGGTACATTCTTGCTACGACTTCCGATATATTAGAGTAAATCGGATTTTTGGTCCCGTAGATCGATCAAATTACACAAATTGTCCGTAAAGTTGCCACCAAAGTTTTTCATAACCTTTTAATTGAGCTACTATGTGTGTTACTACAGTGACTAGCAATAGGAATGGAGCAAATAGATAGGTAAATAAGTAGGTGGTGCTATGCATTGATAAGTATTTTTTATTTTATTTTATTTTTATAAGAATCTAAACTGAATTATATCTTTCTTTTCAGAACACTAAACAAGTCTTGCAGGATTACCTTGATCATGAACTTGAAGTGCTAATGAATTTGCATGAACTTCGATTAAAAGCCAAATGTATGTAACAAATTTGCGTAATTTAAGCCACCCTTTCATTAAAATCATCCATTTATCAGAATTATCGTATACCCTTTCATTAAAGTTATCCATTATTAAAGCTATCATATAGCCACTGAAGTATATATATGTGTTGAGTCATTTACACTAATTTTTACCATAAACATTGTAACTTACATAGACTTTAAGCTTTTAGTACGCTCACTTTAGCATGGGTATAGTTTTGTTTGAGTCACCTTTTTGTTGTTGTTTGTAGTGTCTTTAACATTTTCACTAACAAGTTCCTTTTTTGTATTTTCTTCATATAGAGTAGTTCTTAGACTAGGAAGTTGCGTATGTCATTAGGTATATTTCTACACTATTGCATTTGGCGGTTTGTTTTCGTAAAGAGTAGGTGAAATTTGTTTTTTTAAGATTAATATTTTGAAATGTTTTTTCTTTATTTATTATGGTGATTGATTATTCAAATACTTGATTTTCTCTAATTTAATATGATCTTTCTATTTATATTGTTCGCTTGAAGCAGCAACCGAAGTTGCATCTTTTGTGTCCTTAATTACTACACACATGTAAATAACAATAATCGGTTTATAGAGATTGATAACTAAATCTACCCGCTGCAACGCGCGGGGTAACCATCTAGTTAATATTAATATTGTGGCCTCGTTTAATGAATGCAGTTGAGATTGATACGCACTCAAACAGTGCGGAGTGATGTTTTACATAACTAACTTCACCATTCTATCTGTAATCAAGTTTTCAAATATATCAGGTTAACTAGAAAAATATAAGATTACAGAAAAATTATCAATACATAAGTTTTTTTTAACATACCGTGCACCATATGGTATTCTAAAATCAATAAATCTTGTATTCAGGAGGCACATAGAAGGTAATCTTTCTCATGCCCATTGTCACACCCCAACCTTGTCGGCGGAAACGCCGAGATGTGAAGGTTAAGATTGTTCACAGCCACATAACGCTATTAATAATCCCAAATATATTATTCATAAGTTCCAAATGTATTACAATTAAAAGTCTCAAACAAGGACATCATCATGCATAAAAGTTAAATGTAACAAGACCATCCATTTATTTTTATCTAGGTCCAATCCTAAATGTGATAAGTTTTAAAGAGTTGTAATCAAACTTGAGTATTTCCTGAAACATGTTAAAAATAAAAGGTCAACAATAATGTTGGTGAGATTTGTATAGTTTTCAATACATAAGTATATAAAAGATGGCAATTCATGTTGTAAGTTAGAAACAAAGTAACTAGGGATGTAAGACAGAATGCACAATCAAACCTTGACAAAGTTTTACAAGTCTCAAACGTTTACAAGTATATACGATTAGCTAAGTGTACTTGGATCAACCAACCAGGCTTGTCAGGCCCATAGATCTATGACGTCGCCAGGCTAGCAATAGTTAATGATTGTACATATATTCGACATTACATGGTAGCTACAAAGTTCAACTAACCACAACACACAAGTAAATT
>BJCM01000391.1:0-10494 GCA_018326385.1 Flaveria bidentis | reverse complement strand
ATATATATATATGAGATCCTAAAAAGCCACATTGTTATAAGAAAACTAGAGAAAGCCAATACAACCGGTCTCATAATTCATAATTTTTTTCACTTCCCTCTATATGCATATGTGTATATATAGATAGGAGTACGGGTCAAATTAAAACTGTAACATAATATTACATATACGTCACACATAGGTTACGTATATGTAACCATTTTTCATGTAACGTAGTGTTACATATACATTGTTTTCTCAGCAACCTTCGCCTTAGTATATATGTATGTATATGTATATATATATATATAGAGAGAGAGAGAGAGAAACTCATTACATACTTTGAATTAGTTCATTACACGTTTTAAATTAGCTCATGTTACCCAAATATGATTTAAACAATCAATTCGCTATAAAGAATGCTAGAAGATTTGCACAATTCGTTGATTAACTACTTAACTACTACAATAGGTCATTCTAAAATTATAATTTTGTTATGCTTATTGTTATAATTTTTCTTCCCTTAATAATGAATTTTATGTTTTTTTTTTCATCTGGGGTCCAGTTTTCTAACTCGTCTCAATTTTTTAAATCCTCAACTTCGGTCCTCGGGGCTCCTTCCTAAGCATCAATAAGAAACTAGAGTTCAGTTCAAATCTGCCATCTTATTTGTTGTATTCCGTATTAATCTTATCCACATTATAAACTCATATTATATAACATGATATTACATCTTGTATTGTACAAAACTTGAGACACATAACCCATATTATATATATGGTTCATATGTCTTCTACCATATGAATCCAAAATGGTGTATGCACATGTATGGTTATAATGTGTGGATGATCCATTAAATGGTCACATCTCATCTTGATAGTGGATTTTATCATTTACTATCGACGTATCTCGAATGGACCACAACTTACGATTGAGTGACCAATTTGGGACGTCCTTGGGTCATGTTAGGACCAGCAAGATGCTCTAGAATGGCCAAGTTGGTTTCGCCGCGAACACACTAACCGACATGATCATTGGGACCGCTAGCTAATAATTTCTAATTTCGGTTACCTACCCATGATGGCAATATCTTACATGGTCAAGTAACTCGAGTCTCTTTTTACCTTGTTAAGATCATATGTTTTATTGCTTATATGTTTGTATGAGATGTTTAATGATCGAGTTGAGCTCATAAAATTATTTGTAATCTTCAATTTGAGCTGAAAACTAAGCTCGTATTCAATTTTATTCGTGTTCAATTTGAGCTAGCTTGTGACTTGATGGGTTATCTCGTTTATTTTGAATTTTGATGAATTTATCTGATTTTTATACGGATCTTATACATTGCTTTTTAACAATAACAAACGGCTAATACAAGTGAGTTGGAAAACATAAACTACTTAGGTAACCTAATTTGTATTTTGTAAGGTATGCATGATTTTTCAAACTTGATCACAGTTTTTTCATTCAACTCTCTAGTATGTTTTTAATTCACATGATAAACCGATCAAACCAAAACAACCTAGGGAGCGTTTGGTTGAAATAATGAAATAGAATGGAATTAAATTGAGAAGCTAGTATAATTTTCAAGTAAAATTATATTTGAGTAAGTAATAAAATATAAAATCCAAAAGAATGTTTCACTTCAATTCTTTTGGTTGTAGGATTTCAAATTCCCTCTTTAGGTGGAAGGATTTTGAAATCCCACAACCAAGGGAATTGAGATTAAACATTCCATTTAGTTTTACATTTCATTATTCACTCAAATATAATTTTACTTGAAAATTATACTAGTTTCTCAATTCCATTCCATTCCATTCTTCAAACCAAACGCTCCCTAATTTTGCAATGTGCACGTTTACATTTGATATTTATATGAGCATATGTAAAGGGGCGGAGCATAGTTGGGACCGGGGGGCCCGTCGTCCCCCCTCTTTTTTTCGCCGGTAGTGTAAATTTTTTGTTAAATAGTGTAATTTTTTATATAGAACTCGAGTTCATCCCCCTAAAAAAATTAATCTTACCCCCGCCCCCTATAGGAGTGTTCAAGCGCCGTCACCGCATATGTATACACATTGCTTGCAGTGCAAGGAAACTTCTTTTGTTTGCTGAAAAAACTACTTTGTGCAATCTTTTTCCGTGTTGTCCAGGGAATTCATGTATGTCGCGTGTTTTCTTTAAAAGATTGTTCTAATAGTTTGATTTCCTAACAATGAAGCCTTATTATCTTCTTGTAATTCTTATAAATAAAATATAATACATGTTTGTTATTGTTTCATCATGCCTACTTTAAACCGTAACATATGTTTGGATCATCTCCCAATTCATCTAGTAAAGAAAACAACACGAGTGTTTTATTTATTGAAACGATAAAAAATTTTAAACTATTTTTATTAACATTTGCAACTAACCCTTATATCTAAGTGAGTTTTTTAAAGATGAAATATTAACCGTTCATATTAATTTTGACACTCTAGGTCCGGCTAACACTATTAAAGAAGACGCTCATTACTGTGATACAACCACCTAAAATCAAGTTTAAATCTAGTATTTGAGATCATTCCCAACCCATTCATTATCTCCACCTCCATCCTCAATTTTGAGGAAAAATCATAAAAAAACACACTTCATCCAATTCTCCAACCCTATACCCCTCATATTTTTAAGAGAAAGCAACTTCATCCCTTAAATATATGGATTCACTGTTCATTCTCACAGTTTGTTACAAAAAATTATAAGTATATGTACGTAAAAGAAAATATATAATAGTTAAAAAAGAATAAATATGTTTTAATTTAATCAGGATAAGAACATATATTGGGATTTGGGAATGAGATGTGAAATGTTTTTTAGAAAAAAATAAAGATTTATAACAGCATTTTATTTTCTAAATAACAAAGATTGAGTTTAGGGTGACAATCAAACTCGAACACAAGACATGTGAGACGGGGTATGTGATCGGGGTAAATGGGTATGGGACCCGTTAATTTTATTTTTTTCGTGAGTATGAGATTGCATCGTATACCCAATTAGGGGTGTGCACTTCACGGGTCGACCCAATTAAGACCCACGAACTGACCTGTGAAAACTGAGACCGACCTGTGGATGGGTTAGCGGTTCCGGTCCACGGTTCGGCTTTCCTTTTGTAAACGGTCATGGGTCGGTTTCGGTCCAAACCCATGGGTATGAGCTCGATTTCGGTTCGGTTCGATTACAATTAGGCAAAAAAAGAGTTGGTTTTTGGTTTTTAGATGTTAAAAGGGTTGTTTTTGAACACCAAAAATATAAAAAATGTTTTACTAGCATAAATAAGAAGTGTTTAGATCAATAAACATTTACTCGGTTATACACCAATACTATTGCACGCTACATTTGAATTAGTCAATAAAAGGGTCATGATGACAACTAATGTAAGGTTTATATTTTAATATGATACCAATTTGTCTATTTTACAATAAAGAGTCTAAGAAACAAATTCATTGATTGGTTTCGTTTTGATTTTTAAGTTTTAATTTTCTCCCAACGAAAAACACGAGCCTAAAAAACATTTGCGGTCCGGATCACCATACTATGTTGAACCGACCCATTTAACACAGTTCAGTCCGACCCGAACCATATGTAAATAGTCTAGTTCTCGGTTCTTTATATAAACCACTTATCAGTTTTGGGTCAAAGGCGGGTCTGTTCGGTTCGGTTCCGACCCGTTGCTCACCCCTATACCCGATTACTTGACTAAACATACTCTTTTACCCAATTATGTACCCGGAATTATTCTACTTAAGAATCAACACAAATAATTGTTTAGTATGTAAATGCAAATCTAGTATACTCAAATAGTAAAAAAATTCTAAACTTAACGAGCATACTAAATTACCTATGGGTATGTCAGATACCAACGGATAATATTCGATACATACCCAATAAGCTTTGAGCCGGATTCAAAACACAATTTTATAATCGGGTATGTGATTGGAATTAATCGTACCCGTCTGATTGTAATCCCTAACGAGACTCAAACCTATAAATTAAAACAAATTCCCAAAATCATACACATACACAGACGCACGTCACGTTATCCCTCTATCACCATTGCGTGTGTGTCTGCCACCTTTTGCACCACCACCGATTTTGGAAGTTTTTCCATCAACAAATCACCACCACCCACTCCAATTTCTTGATACAATCCTCTTCCCCATATCGAGATTCGCATACGCACCATTATGCGTGATTCAAACCCCTTTCAATTCGCTCAATCGCCTCAAGATTCGCTCACAAAATCACCCCTCAATCGCCCGATCATCCACCGTATCTGATCGCCGCCGGCGCTGTTTTCCGGCCTCCGGCGACATGGGTTCGAGCCCGATTACCGGCGGTGCGGCGGAGAAAACCCACGGCCCGCGGTGGCGCGTCGACGGTGGCGGTTCGTTGACGGTGCAGTGTTTGTTTCTATCGTTTTTGGTGTGTAGTTCAGTTGGGGTTTTGTTTGTCTTTTGTCTGTTTAGTAGCCCTAATTTGGGTTATGAGAATTCGATTGGTTGTCGAGAAGATAACGAGGGTTCGTGGGGGATTGGAGTTTTCTATGGGGATTCCCCCTTTGCTCTTGAGCCCATTGAAAATGTAAGTTTTTGATCTGTTTGTGTGTGGTGTTATGCATTTTGGTTTTGATTTAGGGTTTGCTTTGATTTCAGTTGTTTTGTGGGTTCTTTGATGTAGCAACAAGTGTTAGTGTTCTATAATTTGTTATTTGAGTTCTTTAATCGATTTTGTTATAAAGATTAGATTTTTTTGTGGGTGTATGATGATGATGATTTTGTGATGTATTTGGAAACCAAAAAATTATCAACCAAACTGTCTTTTTTTTACTGTTTTTATTAATATTTTTTGTTAGATTATGTGAGTGTTTACAGTTCTTGATTTCATTATGCTACCCTGTTGACTTTTTTGTGTGTTATGATGGTTGGGAATCAAATTAACGAAAGAAAATGAGTTATTTTTGCTGGATTTTGTGATGTATGAAGTGGGTGTCACTGTCCTTGGATTTTTACAATCGAGTCTTATGATTACTGTTATAAAATATTGCACTTTTTATGTTGATTTGATGTTTGAAGAGGATATAAAACATGATATTTGTGAGTTGGGAATCAAATTAATCATAGAAATAATGTTTTTTATGCTGGCTTTTCTGATATGAAGTGGGTGCTACTGTTCTTGCATTTTTATATTTGAATTCTATAAAAAGATTAGATTTTGATGGTTTTTTGAGTTGGGAATCAAATTAATCATAAAAATAGTGTTTTTTGATGGATTTTGTGATATATGAAGTGGGTGCCACTGTTATTGGATTTTTATATATGAATGGTATAATAAATTTTAAAAAAGATTTGATATGTTTGTGGGGTTTTGTTGTTGAAGTGGGTCTTGATTTGAATGGTGCAGCTGAATATATGGGACAATAAAAGTGCAGCATGGCCTGTAGCAAATCCAATTGTGACATGTGCTTCAGTTACTGACTCTGGGTTCCCAAGTAATTTTGTTGCTGACCCCTTTCTTTATGCTCAGGTAATTTCTTTGTCATCAGGTAACTTTTGTATCATCTTTTTATATAAATTTTGAATACTACGGAGGTGCTTGGATGCGTGTCTAAACCGAATATGGCAAGGTTGAAGTTGTCAATACTATGTTTCGGGTGATAGAATCAATATGGTTCTTTGATAAGCGATTTGAAGAAACATGTGAGAAATAGTAAAATTGATTACCGAGGTAAATGTGAAACTATTTGCCTGTATTTAGTTTTGGTGATGTGTGTTTTGGAGTTGGTTATCGGATTAATGTCTTTTCCTTTTTGACGTTATCGAAAAATTGAAAGGACCCCTCAAATAACTACTGGGATCGGGAGAAACACAGCATGTGAAGGGCAGAGGGTAGCGCTTATCATCGCGCCATAGTGATATGATTCTTGAGGGATCATATGATGTATTTTCAGATAGTTAACTTCATAACACTTGGAACGATAGTGATTATCATGGCGTATATTTAAATAACCTATTTGCCCCTTGTTAACCATATCTAACAGTCTTGAATTTCCCTTCGCAAAAGGTTTAGTGTTTATTAAACAGATTCAAATTTTGTAACCACATATAAACATATTCTTCTACAATGTGTTTCAGACAACACGTTATCTAGTTTTGATTATTTAATAACACATCATCAACTTTCAATACACACATACAAGCATCACTTATCAACTATTTACTTTTAAAACACACATCCAAACACCTCTTAAGCCTATATGACTATATAGGTTATATCTATATAGCATACGCACGATAGTTGGTAGTTCTTTGTTTGTTTGGTGGTTCGTTAAGTCTCTTTGAATGATATAATACTTGAACTTTAACTGTTGGTTATATCATTTGATACATGTGTAATCTTTTCGAATCTCGACAGTAGAATTGGGCTTGTCATAGGTGCTATTACGATAGTAGAATGAATCAGTCGTGTTTCATAGCATTATTATGCAACAATACTTATGTTTAGTGTTTAATTATGATTCAGGATGATATTCTTTACATGTTCTTCAAAACCAAGAATCCGATAACAATGCAAGGAGATATCGCGGTTGCAAGAAGCATGAACGATGGAGCAACTTGGGAACAATTGGGTGTGGTATTGGATAAAGATTGGGATCTTTCACATCCATATGTATTCGACTACAATCGTCAAGTAAGATTCTTTATACAAAAAAAATTTAGTAACATTGTTCATAGAAACTCCACACGGGTCATTTGGTAATGAACCAAATAGTATATAGCCCGTACCATGTTATTACTGATATATTTCTAACTTTTTCATGTCGTTGAACAAATTTTTTGAAGATATATATGATACCTGATGGGAGTGGAAAAGGGGACGTTCGGCTTTACAGGGCGATAGAGTTTCCTTTCAGGTGGAAATTTGAAAAGATCATCTTTAACCGCCCGCTCGTTGATACATTTATCATACAACACGAAGAAATGTACTGGATTTTCGGTTCTTATCGGGGTCAAGTAACCCACAATAATCTTGAAATATGGTATAGTAGATCGCCATTTGGTCCGTGGACCGCACACAAGAAAAACCCCATTCGAGGGCTTAAAAACGGAGGCCGGCCCTTTTTCTACAACGGGGATCTTTATCGGTTAGCACACGATGATCGTGTTCGTGTTTTCAAAATTAAAGTTCTTACAGTAGACAGTTACAAAGAAATAGAAGTTGATTTGGGGATTGAGAATCCGACAAAAGGAAAGAACGCGTGGAACGGGGCTCGGTCTCATCACCTTGATGTTCACAGGTTAAGAACCGGGAAGTGGGTTGCGGTTGCAGACGGGGATCGGACCCTCTCCGGAGACGTGACTAGGAGACGCATGGTTGGGTGCGGTTTAATTCTAGCCGCTGGTTCGGTCATTTATGTTATATGTTGGCTACTCGGGTTGGTCAAATGCTTGCTTCCGACAACCCACGGGTCGAAGAAGAAAAACAGCACGGGTTTAGTATGGGAGAGATTAAAACTGCGGTTACGGTTGAATATGAACCCGAATACTTGCAGGGGTAAGCTTCTAATTTCGCTTCTTTTGATATTATCGGTTGTGATAATGTGTGTCGGGTTCGGGTACATCTGTGGAGGAGACGGTGCAGAAAGACCGTATTCCGTGAACGATCGGTTTTCTCAGTTCACATTAATAGCAATGACATACGACGCCCGAATATGGAACTTGAAAATGTACGTCAAACATTACTCTCGATGCGCCTCGGTTCGTGAAATTGTGGTGGTTTGGAACAAGGGTACACCACCAGACCTAAACGAGTTCGACTCCACGGTCCCCGTTAGGATCCGGGTCGAGGACCAAAACTCCTTAAACAACCGGTTCAAGCCTGACCCGTTAATAAAAACCAAAGCCGTCCTCGAGCTAGACGATGACATCATGATGAACTGCAACGACCTCGAACGCGCATTCAAAATCTGGCGGGAAAACCCTCAACGGCTAGTCGGGTTTTACCCTCGCCTAGTCACAGGCCCACCTCCATTCCAGTACCGTCCGGAGAAACACGCGCGGAAACACAACGGGTATAACATGGTGTTGACCGGGGCGGCGTTTGTAGACCACGAGGTGGCATTCGAGAGGTATTGGGGAAAAGAGGCGGAGGTGGGGCGGAAGATGGTGGATCATGTGTTCAACTGTGAGGATGTTTTGATGAACTTTTTATACGCGAATGCAACGCGTGTGGGCCCGTCTGTGGAGTATGTGAAGCCCGCTTGGGCTATCGACACGTCTAAGTTTTCGGGTGTGGCGATTAGCGGGAACACGCAGGCGCATTATCGGGTGAGGACAGGGTGTTTGGAGAGGTTTTCGACGGTTTACGGCGGAGTTGTTGATCGGAAAGTTGAGTTCAGGAGGAGGAAGGATGGGTGGGATATGTAGATGGAGTGATGAAATGTTTTTTTTTTCTTTGTATATAAGTTTAATTACTATTATTATTTATGATAGAAAATAAGTTATATATCGATATGTTTATATATTTTGAATGAAGTTGCGTAGTTTTTGGTTGGTGACTTTTTATCGTTTGAAAAGACAAATTTTATGAATGATAATGAGAATATTTTCTTTTTGAAACAATAAATACGGCGTGTGATGCTTTGCTCATATCTTACATGGGTGGAAAAAGTAAAACATATCAAAATTATTAGTTTTATAAATGTTTTATTTTTTTAGATGTTATAAGTTTTTTATGAAATAAAAATATAATTAATATTTGAAATTATAACAGATAATGAAATTGAAAATTATTACGCTATCTTTAAAAATAAAATATAGTTGAAAGCATATAATTTTGTATGTATTAATAAATTGTTAAAATAAAAATAATTTATATTTTAGATTTTTGATAGTTTAATTTAATTGTTTAAAATAATTATTATTTAATATGAGAAAGACAAGAAACACAAATATAAACATATTTATTAAACATAACGTCAAATTGATTGTTGCTAAGATTCTCAAATCAGTTAGAAATTAAAAAAGGCATTATAGTACTTTCAATCTAAAACTTTGCAAATAAACGCTTTGACGTTAACTTTTATTACTTGCATTATTGTTTTAGACTATCTTTAATATATTTACAGCCTATTTGTTAGTTGTATATATGTTAGCACAGTTTATAATTCATATTTTAATATTTAATTTGTTTTATGGTATTTGAAATGTCATTTTTTTATCAAAAATGAATCGATTAACTTTTATTTATTTGAATGACAATTTTTAATATCTATTTTTCTTATCTGACAAATATTAAAAATTAAATGTATAAAAAATTTACAAGACTTGTTAATTTCTAATAAATTATTGGTAAGATTTTTCTATCATTAAATATAGTTTGACTTGTCATAACGGTCTGACTAGTGTACCGTTAAGACATTTGATTCGCTATATATCTAGTTCAGTTTTTCAAACATTTTTATTCATAAATCAACTATTGTTTTGTTGGTTTGTTACATATATTTTTAATTAATATATCTTCTTTATTCATGTTTATATTTTTGTTTTGTTTATGTTGCAAAAGTGAAATACTAATTTTAAAGTGCTACGAGTCAAGGTGTACCTACGAATGACACATCTCAAAAGAATTTGATGTCATCCTACTACCAAAAATGCAAAAAGAAATAAAATATGTATACTATATTTGGTAGCTATTAATAATTTATGGTGTTTGCTCCTTATATCAATCATAACGTAGAAGATTTTAGGTTTAAAATCATAACTAGTTTACTATGGTTTTGGTCCTGCTTTTGAAAGTTGCTTGCAGCTGATCTTGTGATTGTGGTCTCTCTATAGTTTTTTCCTTTTAGTAACAGTTGTCTCGTAAGATAAAATTTGAAGACCGATGTCCGTCACTCCCATATGATCCATATTTGAAGAAATACAAATATTGAATTAATATAGGTATAGCAACGGATTATGTGTAGCAATGTGTATATGTAATAAAGCATGTATGCATTTATGCACATATGCAATTATGCATATATGCACATATGCATATATGTATTTATAAGCATATATATGCAATTTTCTCGTGTATATAACGAGTTCATGCAACTAATGAGTTCTAATATGCATTAATGAAGGTACAAGCTTATCATTGATTTTTGGCATTTAGTAAGTGAAAAATTAAAATGACATAAAAGTTAAAAAATGCTCACAATCAATTAAAGATAACATAATTATTTGCTATTTTTGACAAAACGGCATGTTATTTACAAAATCCCTTTTGCATTTTTTAATTATTTATTTTCAATACTTGGTTTAAGGTAAAGACATTTTTATATTTGAACATTCTTCTTAAATTGTATTTTTTAAGATAAGAAATTATGTTAAAAAAGATCATATCAATTAATAAACTCAAAACGAATAGAGTGATCAATAAAGTAAATAATATTTGATAACTTAATTAGAAAATTGAAATTCATATACGATATCTAAA